>JANCRA010000321.1:0-40000 GCA_024362935.1 Setophaga petechia
AAGGAAGGAAGGAAGGAAGGAAGGAAGGAAGGAAGGAAGGAAGGAAGGAAGGAAGGAAGGAAGGAAGGAAGGAAGGAAGGAAGGAAGGAAGGAAGGAAGGAAGGAAGGAAGGAAGGAAGGAAGGAAGTATTGCAGGAAGTATTCCAGGAAGGAAGGAAAGAAGAAAGAAGGGAAGGAAGGAAAGAAGTTAAGAAAGAAGGGGAGAAGGAAAGAAGGAAAGAAGGAAGGAAGTATGTATGCTAGGAAAGAAGAAAGGAAGGAAAAAAGAATTCAAGGAAGTATTCCAGGAAGTATTCCAGGAAGTATTCCCGGAAGTATTACAGGAAGTATTCCAGAAAGGACGGAAGGTAAGAAGGAAGGAAGGTAAGAAGGATAGAAGGAAGTATGTATTCCAGGAAGGAAGAAATGAAAGAAGGATGTATTTCAGGAAGCATTACTGGAAGTATTCCGGGAAGTAGTCCAAAATAGAAGGAAGGAAGAAAGTATTGCAGGAAGTATTCCAGGAAGGAAGGAAAGAAGCAAGGAGGGAAGGAAGGAATTAAGTTAAGAAAGAAGAGGAGAAGAAGGAAAGAAGGAAGGAAGTATGTATGCTAGGAAAGAAGAAAAGAAGGAAAAAAGAATTCCAGGAAGTATTCCAGGAAGTATTCCAGGAAGTATTCCAGGAAGTATTCCAGAAAGGAAGGAAGGTGAGAAGGAAGGAAGGTAAGAAGGAAAGAAGGAAGTATGTATTCCAGGAAGGAAGAAATTAAGGAAGGAAGTATTTCAGGAATCATTACAGGAAGTATTCCAGGAAGTAGTCCAAAATGGAAGGACGGAAGGAAGGAAGTATTGCAGGAAGTATTCCAGGAAGGAAGGAAAGAAGCAAGGAGGGAAGGAAGGAAAGAAGTGAAGAAAGAAGGGGAGAAGGAAAGAAGGAAAGAAGGAAGGAAGTATGTATGCTAGGAAAGAAGAAAAGAAGGAAAAAAGAATTCCAGGAAGTATTCCAGGAAGTATTCCAGGAAGTATTCCAGAAAGGAAGGAAGGTAAGAAGGAAGGAAGGTAAGAAGGAAAGAAGGACGGATGTATTCCAGGAAGGAAGAAATGAAGGAAGGAAGTATTTCAGGAAGCATTACAGGAAGTATTCCAGGAAGTAGTCCAAAATGGAAGGAAGGAAGGAAGGAAGTATTGCAGGAAGTATTCCAGGAAGGAAGGAAAGAAGCAAGGAGGGAAGGAAGGAAAGAAGTTAAGAAAGAAGGGGAGAAGGAAAGAAGGAAAGAAGGAAGGAAGTATGTATGCTAGGAAAGAAGAAAACAAGGAAAAAAGAATTCCAGGAAGTATTCCAGGATGTATTCCAGGAAGTATTCCATGAAGTAATCCAGAAAGGAAGCAAGGTAAGAAGGAAGGAAGGTAAGAAGGAAAGAAAGAAGTATGTATTCCAGGAAGGAAGAAATGAAGGAAGGAAGTATTTCAGGAAGCATTACAGGAAGTATTCCAGGAAGTAGTCCAAAATGGAAGGAAGGAAGGAAGGAAGGAAGGAAGGAAGGAAGGAAGGAAGTATTGCAGGAAGTATTCCAGGAAGGAAGGAAAGAAGCCAGGAGGGAAGGAAGGAAAGAAGTTAAGAAAGAAGGGGAGAAGGAAAGAAGGAAAGAACGAAGGAAGTATGTATGCTAGGAAAGAAGAAAAGAAGGAAAAAATAATTCCGGGAAGTATTCCCGGAAGTATTCCAGGAAGTATTCCAGAAAGGAAGGAAGGTAAGAAGGAAGGAAGGAAGGGAAGAAGGGAAGAAGGAAGTATGTATTCCAGGAAGGAAGAAATGAAGGAATTAAGTATTTCAGGAAGCATTACAGGAAGTATTCCAGGAAGTAGTCCAAAATGGAAGGAAGGAGGGAAGGAAGGAAGGAAGGAAGGAAGGAAGGAAGGAAGGAAGGAAGGAAGGAAGGAAGGAAGGAAGAAAGGAAGGAAGGAAGGAAGGAAGGAAGGAAGGAAGGAAGGAAGGAAGGAAGGAAGGAAGGAAGGAAGGAAGGAAGGAAGGAAGGAAGGAAGGAAGGAAGGAAGGAAGGAAGGAAGGAAGGAAGGAAGGAAGGAAGGAAGGAAGGAAGGAAGGAAGGACGAAGGAAGTATTGCAGGAAGTATTCCAGGAAGGAAGGAAAGAAGCAAGGAGGGAAGGAAGGAAAGAAGTTAAGAAAGAAGGGGAGAAGGAAAGAAGGAAAGAAGGAAGGAAGTATGTATGCTAGGAAAGAAGAAAAGAAGGAAAAAAGAATTCCAGGAAGTATTCCAGGAAGTATTAACGGAAGTATTCCAGGAAGTATTCCAGAAAGGACGGAAGGTAAGAAGGAAGGAAGGTAAGAAGGAAAGAAGGAAGTATGTATTCCAGGAAGGAAGAAATGAAGGAAGGAAGTATTTCAGGAAGCATTACAGGAAGTATTCCAGGAAGTAGTCCAAAATGGAAGGAAGGAAGGAAGTAAGTATTGCAGGAAGTATTCCAGGAAGGAATGAAGGAAGCAAGGAGGGAAGGAAGGAAAGAAGTTAAGAAAGAAGGGGAGAAGGAAAGAAGGAAAGAAGGAAGGAAGTATGTATGCTAGGAAAGAAGAAAAGAAGGAAAAAAGAATTCCAGGAAGTATTCCAGGTAGTATTCCAGGAAGTATTCCCGGAAGTATTCCAGGAAGTATTCAAGAAAGGACGGAAGGTAAGAAGGAAGGAAGGTAAGAAGGAAAGAAGGAAGTATGTATTCCAGGAAGGAAAAAATGAAGGAAGGATGTATTTCAAAAAGCATTACAGGAAGTATTCCAGGAAGTAGTCCAAAATGGAAGGAAGGAAGGAAGTATTGCAGGAAGTATTCCAGGAAGGAAGGAAAGAAGCAAGGAGGGAAGGAAGGAAAGAAGTGAAGAAAGAAGGGGAGAAGGAAAGAAGGAAAGAAGGAAGGAAGTATGTATGCTAGGAAAGAAGAAAAGAAGGAAAAAAGAATTCCAGGAAGTATTCCAGGAAGTATTCCAGGAAGTATTCCAGAAAGGAAGGAAGGTAAGAAGGAAGGAAGGTAAGAAGGAAAGAAGGAAGTATGTATTTCAGGAAGGAAGAAATGAAGGAAGGAAGTATTTCAGGAAGCATTACAGGAAGTATTCCAGGAAGTAGTCCAAAATGGAAGGAAGGAAGTAAGGAAGTATTGCAGGAAGTATTCCAGGAAGGAAGGAAAGAAGCAAGGAGGGAAGGAAGGAAAGAAGTTAAGAAAGAAGGGGAGAAGGAAAGAAGGAAAGAAGGAAGGAAGTATGTATGCTAGGAAAGAAGAAAAGAAGGAAAAAAGAATTCCAGGAAGTATTCCAGGAAGTATTCCAGGAAGTAATCCAGAAAGGAAGGAAGGTAAGAAGGAAGGAAGGTAAGAAGGAAAGAAGGAAGTATGTATTCCAGGAAGGAAGAAATGAAGGAAGGAAGTATTTCAGGAAGCATTACAGGAAGTATTCCAGGAAGTAGTCCAAAATGGAAGGAAGGAAGGAAGTAAGTAAGTATTGCAGGAAGTATTCCAGGAAGGAAGGAAAGAAGCAAGGAGGGAAGGAAGGAAAGAAGTTAAGAAAGAAGGGGAGAAGGAAAGAAGGAAAGAAGGAAGGAAGTATGTATGCTAGGAAAGAAGAAAAAAAGGAAAAAAGAATTTCAGGAAGTATTCCAGGAAGTATTCCAGGAAGTATTCCTGGAAGGATTACAGGAAGTATTCCAGAAAGCAAGGAAGGTAAGAAGGAAGGAAGGCAAGAAGGAAAGAAGGAAGTATGTATTCCAGGAAGGAAGAAATGAAGGAAGGAAGTATTTCAGGAAGCATTTCAGGAAGTATTCCAGGAAGTAGTCCAAAATGGAAGGAAGGAAGGAAGGAAGTATTGCAGGAAGTATTCCAGGAAGGAAGGAAAGAAGCAAGGAGGGAAGGAAGGAAAGAAGTTGAGAAAGAAGGGGAGAAGGAAAGAAGGAAAGAAGGAAGGAAGTATGTATGCTAGGAAAAAAGAAAAGAAGGAAAAAAGAATTCCAGGAAGTATTCCAGGAAGCATTCCAGGAAGTAGTCCAGGAAGTATTCCAGGAAGTAATCCAGAAAGGAAGCAAGGTAAGAAGGAAGGAAGGTAAGAAGGAAAGAAGGAAGTATGTATTCCAGGAAGGAAGAAATGAAGGAAGGAAGTATTTCAGGAAGCATTACAGGAAGTATTCCAGGAAGTAGTCCAAAATGGAAGGAAGGAAGGAAGGAAGTATTGCAGGAAGTATTCCAGGAACGAAGGAAAGAAGGAAGGAGGGAATGAAGGAAAGAAGTTAAAAAAGAAGGGGAGAAGGAAAGAAGGAAAGAAGGAAGGAAGTATGTATGCTAGAAAAAAAGAAAAGAAGGAAAAAAGAATTCCAGGAAGTATTCCATGAAGTATTCCAGGAAGTATTCCAGAAAGGAAGGAAGGTAAGAAGGAAGGAAGGTAAGAAGGAAAGAAGGAAGTATGTATTCCAGGAAGGAAGAAATGAAGGAAGGAAGTATTTCAGGAAGCATTACAGGAAGTATTCCAGGAAGTAGTCCAAAATGGAAGGAAGGAAGGAAGTATTGCAGGAAGTATTCCAGGAAGGAAGGAAAGAAGCAAGGAAGGAAGGAAGGAAAGAAGTGAAGAAAGAAGGGGAGAAGGAAAGAAGGAAAGAAGGAAGGAAGTATGTATGCTAGGAAAGAAGAAAAGAAGGAAAAAAGAATTCCAGTAAGTATTCAAGGAAGTATTCCCGGAAGTATTACAGGAAGTATTCCAGAAAGGAAGGAAGGTAAGAAGGAAGGAAGGTAAGAAGGAAAGAAGGAAGTATGTATTCCAGGAAGGAAGAAATGAAGGAAGGAAGTATTTCAGGAAGCATTACAGGAAGTATTCCAGGAAGTAGTCCAAAATGGAAGGAAGGAAGGAAGGAAGTATTGCAGGAAGTATTCCAGGAAGGAAGGAAAGAACCAAGGAGGGAAGGAAGGAAATAAGTGAAGAAAGAAGGGGAGAAGGAAAGAAGGAAAAAGGAAGGAAGTATGTATGCTAGGAAAGAAGAAAAGAAGGAAAAAAGAATTTCAGGAAGTATTCCAGGAAGTATTCCAGGAAGTATTCCCGGAAGTATTCCAGGAAGTAAACCAGAAAGGACGGAAGGTAAGAAGAAAGGAAGGTACGAAGGAAAGAAGGAAGTATGTATTCCAGGAAGGAAGAAATGAAAGAAGGATGTATTTCAAAAAGCATTACAGGAAGTATTCTAGGAAGTAGTCCAAAATGGAAGGAAGGAAGGAAGTATTGCAGGAAGTATTTCAGGAAGGAAGGAAAGAAGCAAGGAGGGCAGGAAGGAAAGAAGTTAAGACATAAGGGGAGAAGAAGGAAAGAAGGAAGGAAGTATGTATGCTAGGAAAGAAGAAAAGAAGAAAAAAACAATTCCAGGAAGTATTCCAGGAAGTATTCCAGGAAGTATTCCAGGAAGTATTCCAGGAAGTAATCCAGAAAGGAAGGAAGGTAAGAAGGAAGGAAGGTAAGAGGGAAAGAAGGAAGTATGTATTCCAGGAAGGAAGAAATGAAGGAAGGAAGTATTTCAGGAAGCATTACAGGAAGTATTCCAGGAAGTAGTCCAAAATGGAAGGAAGGAAGGAAGGAAGGAAGGAAGGAAGGAAGGAAGGAAGGAAGGAAGGAAGGAAGGAAGGAAGGAAGGAAGGAAGGAAGGAAGGAAGGAAGGAAGGAAGGAAGGAAGGAAGGAAGGAAGGAAGGAAGTATTGCCGGAAGTATTCCAGGAAGGAAGGAAAGAAGAAAGAAGGGAAGGAAGGAAAGAAGTTAAGAAAGAAGGGGAGAAGGAAAGAAGGAAAGAAGGAAGGAAGTATGTATGCTAGGAAAGAAACAAAGAAGGAAAAAAGAATTCCAGGAAGTATTGCAGGAAGTATTCCCGGAAGTATTCCAGGAAGTATACCAGAAAGGACGGAAGGTAAGAAGGAAGGAAGGTAAGAAGGAAAGAAGGAAGTATGTATTCCAGGAAGGAAGAAATGAAGGAAGTATTTCAGGAAAAATTACAGGAAGTATTCCAGGAAGTAGTCCAAAATAGAAGGAAAAAAGGAAGTATTGCAGGAAGTATTTCAGGAAGGAAGGAAAGAAGGAAGGAGGGAAGGAAGGAAGGAAAGAAGTTAAGAAAGAAGGGGAGAAGGAAAGAAGGAAAGAAGGAAGGAAGTATGTATGCTAGGAAAGAAGAAAAGAAGGAAAAAAGAATTCCAGGAAGTATTCCAGGAAGTATTCCAGTAAGTATTCCAGGAAGCAAACCAGAAAGGAAGGAAGGTAAGAAGGAAGGAAGGTAAGAAGGAAAGAAGGAAGTATGTATTCCAGGAAGGAAGAAATGAAGGAAGGAAGTATTTCATGAAGCATTACAGGAAGTATTCCAGGAAGTAGTCCACAATGGAAGGAAGGAAGGAAGGAAGGAAGGAAGGAAGGAAGGAAGGAAGGAAGGAAGGAAGGAAGGAAGGAAGGAAGGAAGGAAGGAAGGAAGGAAGGAAGGAAGGAAGGAAGGAAGGAAGGAAGGAAGGAAGGTAAGAAGGAAAGAAGGAAGTATGTATTCCAGGATGGAAGAAATGAAGGAAGGAAGTATTTCAGGAAGCATTACAGGAAGTATTCCAGGAAGTAGTCCAAAATGGAAGGAAGGAAGGAAGGAAGTATTGCAGGAAGTATTCCAGGAAGGAAGGAAGGAAGCAAGGAGGGAAGGAAGGAAAAAATTAAGAAAGAATGGGAGAAGGAAAAAAGGAAAGAAGGAAGGAAGTATGTTTGCTAGGAAAGAAGAAAAGAAGGAAAAAAGAATTCCAGGAAGTATTCCAGGAAGTATTCCCGGAAGTATTCCAGGAAGTATTCCAGAAAGGAAGGAAGGTAAGAAGGAAGGAACGTAAGAAGGAAAGAAGGAAGTATGTATTCCAGGAAGGAAGAAATGAAGGAAGGAAGTATTTCAGGAAGCATTACAGGAAGTATTCCAGGAAGTAGTCCAAAATGGAAGGAAGGAAGGAAGGAAGTATTGCAGGAAGTATTCCAGGAAGGAAGGAAAGAAGCAATGAGGGAAGGAAGGAAAGAAGTTAAGAAAGAAGGGGAGAAGGAAATCAGGAAAGAAGGAAGGAAGTATGTATGCTATGAAAGAAGAAAAGAAGGAAAAAATAATTCCAGGAAGTATTCCAGGAAGTATTCCAGGAAGTAATCCAGAAAGGAAGGAAGGTAAGAAGGAAGGAAGGTAAGAAGGAAAGAAGGAAGTATGTATTCCAGGAAGGAAGAAATGAAGGAAGGAAGTATTACAGGAAGCATTACAGGAAGTATTCCAGGAAGTAGTCCAAAATGGAAGGAAGGAAGGAAGGAAGTATTGCAGGAAGTATTCCAGGAAGGAAGGAAAG
The DNA here is from genome assembly GCA_024362935.1 of Setophaga petechia. Taxonomy (NCBI): domain Eukaryota; kingdom Metazoa; phylum Chordata; class Aves; order Passeriformes; family Parulidae; genus Setophaga; species Setophaga petechia. The sequence continues at coordinate 7,340 of JANCRA010000321.1, forward strand.
AAGCAAGGAGGGAAGGAAGGAAATAAGTGAAGAAAGAAGGGGAGAAGGAAAGAAGGAAAAAGGAAGGAAGTATGTATGCTACGAAAGAAGAAAAGGAGGAAAAAAGAATTTCAGGAAGTATTCCAGGAAGTATTCCAGGAAGTATTCCAGAAAGGAAGGAAGGAAGGAAGGAAGGAAGGAAGGAAGGAAGGAAGGAAGGAAGGAAGGAAGGAAGGAAGGAAGGAAGGAAGGAAGGAAGGAAGGAAGGAAGGAAGGAAGGAAGTATTGCCGGAAGTATTCCAGGAAGGAAGGAAAGAAGAAAGAAGGGAAGGAAGGAAAGAAGTTAAGAAAGAAGGGAAGAAGGAAAGAAGGAAAGAAGGAAGGAAGTATGTATGCTAGGAAAGAAACAAAGAAGGAAAAAAGAATTCCAGGAAGTATTCCAGGAAGTATTCCCGGAAGTATTCCAGGAAGTATACCAGAAAGGACGGAATGTAAGAAGGAAGGAAGGTAAGAAGGAAAGAAGGAAGTATGTATTCCAGGAAGGAAGAAATGAAGGAAGTATTTCAGGAAACATTACAGGAAGTATTCCAGGAAGTAGTCCAAAATAGAAGGAAAAAAGGAAGTATTGCAGGAAGTATTTCAGGAAGGAAGGAAAGAAGGAAGGAGGGAAGGAAGGAAGGAAAGAAGTTAAGAAAGAAGGGGAGAAGGAAAGAAGGAAAGAAGGAAGGAAGTATGTATGCTAGGAAAGAAGAAAAGAAGGAAAAAAGAATTCCAGGAAGTATTCCAGGAAGTATTCCAGGAAGTATTCCAGGAAGTAAACCAGAAAGGAAGGAGGGTAAGAAGGAAGGAAGGTAAGAAGGAAAGAAGGAAGTATGTATTCCAGGAAGGAAGAAATGAAGGAAGGAAGTATTTCAGGAAGCATTACAGGAAGTATTCCAGGAAGTATTCCACAATGGAAGGAAGGAAGGAAGGAAGGAAGGAAGGAAGGAAGGAAGGAAGGAAGGAAGGAAGGAAGGAAGGAAGGAAGGAAGGAAGGAAGGAAGGAAGGAAGGAAGGAAGGAAGGAAGGAAGGAAGGAAGGAAGGAAGGAAGGAAGGAAGGAAGGAAGTATTCCAGGAAGGAAGGAAAGAAGCAAGGAGTGAAGGAAGGAAAGAAGTGAAGAAAGAAGGGGAGAAGGAAAGAAGGAAAGGAGGAAGGAAGTATGTATGCTAGGAAAGAAGAAAAAAAGGAAAACAATTTCAGGAAGTATTCCAGGAAGTATTCCAGGAAGTATTCCTGGAAGGATTACCGGAAGTATTCCAGAAAGCAAGGAAGGTAAGAAGGAAGGGAGGCAAGAAGGAAAGAAGGAAGTATGTATTCCAGGAAGGAAGAAATGAAGGAAGGAAGTATTTCAGGAAGCATTACAGGAAGTATTCCAGGAAGTAGTCCAAAATGGAAGGAAGGAAGGAAGGAAGTATTGCAGGAAGTATTCCAGGAAGGAAGGAAAGAAGCAAGGAGGGAAGGAAGGAAAGAAGTTAAGAAAGAAGGGGAGAAGGAAAGAAGGAAAGAAGGAAGGAAGTATGTATGCTAGGAAAGAAGAAAAGAAGAAAAAAAGAATTCCAGGAAGTATTCCAGGAAGTTTTCCAGGAAGTATTCCAGGAAGTATTCCAGGAAGTAATCCAGAAAGGAAGGAAGGTAAGAAGGAAGGAAGGTAAGAAGGAAAGAAGGAAGTATGTATTCCAGGAAGGAAGAAATGAAGGAAGGAAGTATTTCAGGAAACATTACAGGAAGTATTCCAGGAAGTAGTCCAAAATGGAAGGAAGGAAGGAGGTATTGCAGGAAGCATTACAAGAAGTATTCCAGGAAGTAGTCCAAAATGGAAGGAAGGAAGGAAAGAAGTATTGCAGGAAGTATTCCAGGAAGGAAGGAAGGAAGCAAGGAGGGAAGGAAGGAAAAAAGTGAAGAAAGAAGGGGAGAAGGAAGGAAGGAAAAAAGGAAGGAAGTATGTATGCTAGGAAAGAAGAAAAGAAGGAAAAAAGAATTCCAGGAAGTATTCCAGGTAGTATTCCAGGAAGTATTCCCGGAAGTATTCCAGGAAGTATTCAAGAAAGGACGGAAGGTAAGAAGGAAGGAAGGTAAGAAGGAAAGAAGGAACTATGTATTCCAGGAAGGAAAAAATGAAGGAAGGATGTATTTCAAAAAGCATTACAGGAAGTATTCCAGGAAGTAGTCCAAAATGGAAGGAAGGAAGGAAGTATTGCAGGAAGTATTCCAGGAAGGAAGGAAAGAAGCAAGGAGGGAAGGAAGGAAAGAAGTGAAGAAAGAAGGGAAGAAGAAGGAAAGAAGGAAGGAAGTATGTATGCTAGGAAAGAATAAAAGAAGGAAAAATGAATTCCAGTAATTATTCCAGGATGTATTCCAGGAAGTATTCCAGGAAGTATTCCAGAAAGGAAGGAAGGTAAGAAGGAAGGAAGGTAAGAAGGAAAGAAGGAAGTATGTATTCCAGGAAGGAAGAAATGAAGGAAGGATGTATTTCAAAAAGCATTACAGGAAGTATTCCAGGAAGTAGTCCAAAATGGAAGGAAGGAAGTAAGGAAGTATTGCAGGAAGTATTCCAGGAAGGAAGGAAAGAAGCAAGGAGGGAAGGAAGGAAAGAAGTGAAGAAAGAAGGGGAGAAGGAAAGAAGGAAAGAAGGAAGGAAGTATGTATGCTAGGAAAGAAGAAAAGAAGGATAAAAGAATTCCAGGAAGTATTCCAGGAAGTAATCCAGAAAGGATGGAAGGTAAGAAGGAAGGAAGGTAAGAAGGAAAGAAGGAAGTATGTATTCCAGGAAGGAAGAAATGAAGGAAGGAAGTATTTCAGGAAGCATTACAGGAAGTATTCCAGGAAGTAGTCCAAAATGGAAGGAAGGAAGGAAGGAAGGAAGGAAGGAAGTATTGCAGGAAGTTTTCCAGGAAGGAAGGAAAGAAGCAAGGAGGGAAGGAAGGAAAGATGTTAAGAAAGAAGAGGAGAAGGAAAGAAGGAAAGAAGGAAGGAGGTATGTATGCTAGGAAAGAAGAAAAGAAGGAAAAAAGAATTTCAGGAAGTATTCCAGGAAATATTCCAGGAAGTATTCCTGGAAGGATTACAGGAAGTATTCCAGAAAGCAAGGAAGGTAAGAAGGAAGGAAGGCAAGAAGGAAAGAAGGAAGTATGTATTCCAGGAAGGAAGAAATGAAGGAAGGAAGTATTTCAGGAAGCATTACGGGAAGTATTCCAGGAAGTAGTCCAAAATGGAAGGAAGGAAGGAAGGAAGGAAGTATTGCAGGAAGTATTCCAGGAAGGAAGGAAAGAAGCAAGGAGGGAAGGAAGGAAAGAAGTTAAGAAAGAAGGGGAGAAGGAAAGAAGGAAAGAAGGAAGGAAGTATGTATGCTAGGAAAGAAGAAAAGAAGGAAAAAAGAATTCCAGGAAGTATTCCAAGAAGATTTCCAGGAAGTATTCCAGGAAGTATTCCAGGAAGTAATCCAGAAAGGAAGCAAGGTAAGAAGGAAGGAAGGTAAGAAGGAAAGAAGGAAGTATGTATTCCAGGAAGGAAGAAATGAAGGAAGGAAGTATTTCAGGAAACATTACAGGAAGTATTCCAGGAAGTAGTCCAAAATGGAAGGAAGGAAGGAAGTATTGCAGGAAGTATTTCAGGAAGGAAGGAAAGAAGGAAGGAGGGAAGGAAGGAAAGAAGTAAAGAAAGAAGGGGAGAAGGAAAGAAGGAAAGAAGGAAGGAAGTATGTATGCTAGGAAAGAAGAAAAGAAGGAAAAAAGAATTCCAGGAAGTATTCCAGGAAGTATTCCAGGAAGTATTCCAGGAAGTAATCCAGAAAGGAAGAAAGGTAAGAAGGAAGGAAGGTAAGAAGGAAAGAAGGAAGTATGTATTCCAGGAAGGAAGAAATGAAGGAAGGAAGTATTTCAGGAAGCATTACAGGAAGTATTCCAGGAAGTAGTCCAAAATGGAAAGAAGGAAGGAAGGAAGGAAGTATTGCAGGAAGTATTCCAGGAAGGAAGGAAAGAAGAAAGAAGGGAAGGAAGGAAAGAAGTTAAGAAAGAAGGGGAGAAGGAAAGAAGGAAAGAAGGAAGGAAGTATGTATGCTAGGAAAGAAGAAAGGAAGGAAAAAAGAATTCAAGGAAGTATTCCAGGAAGTATTCCAGGAAGTATTCCCGGAAGTATTACAGGAAGTATTCCAGAAAGGACGGAAGGTAAGAAGGAAGGAAGGTAAGAAGGATAGAAGGAAGTATGTATTCCAGGAAGGAAGAAATGAAGGAAGGATGTATTTCAGGAAGCATTACTGGAAGTATTCCGGGAAGTAGTCCAAAATGGAAGGAAGGAAGGAAGTATTGCAGGAAGTATTCCAGGAAGGAAGGAAAGAAGCAAGGAGGGAAGGAAGGAAAGAAGTGAAGAAAGAAGGGGAGAAGAAGGAAAGAAGGAAGGAAGTATGTATGCTAGGAAAGAAGAAAAGAAGGAAAAAAGAATTCCAGGAAGTATTCCAGGAAGTATTCCAGGAAGTATTCCAGGAGGTATTCCAGAAAGGAAGGAAGGTAAGAAGGAAGGAAGGTAAGAAGGAAAGAAGGAAGTATGTATTCCAGGAAGGAAGAAATGAAGGAAGGAAGTATTTCAGGAAGCATTACAGGAAGTATTCCAGGAAGTAGTCCAAAATGGAAGGAAGGAAGGAAGGATTGCAGGAAGTATTCCAGGAAGGAAGGAAAGAAGCAAGGAGGGAAGGAAGGAAAGAAGTTAAGAAAGAAGGGGAGAAGGAAAGAAGGAAAGAAGGAAGGAAGTATGTATGCTAGGAAAGAAGAAGAGAAGGAAAAAAGAATTCCAGGAAGTATTCCAGGAAGTATTCCAGGAAGTATTCCCGGAAGTATTCCAGGAAGTATTCAAGAAAGGACGGAAGGTATGAAGGAAGGAAGGTAAGAAGGAAAGAAGGAAGTATGTATTCCAGGAAGGAAAAAATGAAGGAAGGATGTATTTCAAAAAGCATTACAGGAAGTATTCCAGGAAGTAGTCCAAAATGGAAGGAAGGAAGGAAGTATTGCAGGAAGTATTCCAGGAAGGAAGGAAAGAAGCAAGGAGGGAAGGAAGGAAAGAAGTGAAGAAAGAAGGGAAGAAGAAGGAAAGAAGGAAGGAAGTATGTATGCTAGGAAAGAATAAAAGAAGGAAAAATGAATTCCAGGAATTATTCCAGGATGTATTCCAGGAAGTATTCCAGGAAGTATTCCAGAAAGGAAGGAAGGTAAGAAGGAAGGAAGGTAAGAAGGAAAGAAGGAAGTATGTATTCCAGGAAGGAAGAAATGAAGGAAGGATGTATTTCAAAAAGCATTACAGGAAGTATTCCCGGAAGTAGTCCAAAATGGAAGGAAGGAAGTAAGGAAGTATTGCAGGAAGTATTCCAGGAAGGAAGGAAAGAAGCAAGGAGGGAAGGAAGGAAAGAAGTTAAGAAAGAAGGGGAGAAGGAAAGAAGGAAAGAAGGAAGGAAGTATGTATGCTAGGAAAGAAGAAAAGAAGGAAAAAAGAATTTCAGGAAGTATTCCAGGAAGTATTCCAGGAAGTAAACCAGAAAGGAAGGAAGGTAAGAAGGAAGGAAGGTAAGAAGGAAAGAAGGAAGTATGTATTCCAGGAAGGAAGAAATGAAGGAAGGAAGTATTTCAGGAAGCATTACAGGAAGTATTCCAGGAAGTAGTCCAAAATGGAAGGAAGGAAGGAAGGAAGGAAGTATTGCAGGAAGTATTCCAGGAAGGAAGGAAAGAAGCAAGGAGGGAAGGAAGGAAAGAAGTGAAGAAAGAAGGGGAGAAGGAAAGAAGGAAAGAAGGAAGTAAGTATGTATGCTAGGAAAGAAGAAAGGAAGGAAAAAAGAATTCAAGGAAGTATTCCAGGAAGTATTCCAGGAAGTATTCCAGGAAGTATTCCAGGAAGTATTCCAGAAAGGACGGAAGGTAAGAAGGAAGGAAGGTAAGAAGGATAGAAGGAAGTATGTATTCCTGGAAGGAAGAAATGAAGGAAGGATGTATTTCAGGAAGCATTACTGGAAGTATTCCGGGAAGTAGTCCAAAATGGAAGGAAGGAAGGATGTATTGCAGGAAGTATTCCAGGAAGGAAGGAAAGAAGCAAGGAGGGAAGGAAGGAATTAAGTTAAGAAAGAAGGGGAGAAGAAGGAAAGAAGGAAGGAAGTATGTATGCTAGGAAAGAAGAAAAGAAGGAAAAAAGAATTCCAGGAAGTATTCCAGGAAGTATTCCAGGATGTATTCCAGGAAGTATTCCAGAAAGGAAGGAACGTAAGAAGGAAGGAAGGTAAGAAGGAAAGAAGGAAGTATGTATTCCAGGAAGGAAGAAATGAAGGAAGGAAGTATTTCAGGAAGCATTACAGGAAGTATTCCAGGAAGTAGTCCAAAATGGAAGGAAGGAAGGAAGGATTGCAGGAAGTATTCCAGGAAGGAAGGAAAGAAGCAAGGAGGGAAGGAAGGAAAGAAGTGAAGAAAGAAGGGGAGAAGGAAAGAAGGAAAGAAGGAAGGAAGTATGTATGCTAGGAAAGAAGAAAAGAAGGAAAAAAGAATTCCAGGAAGTATTCCAGGAAGTATTCCAGGAAGTAATCCAGAAAGGAAGGAAGGTAAGAAGGAAGGAAGGTAAGAAGGAAAGAAGGAAGGATGTATTCCAGGAAGGAAGAAATGAAGGAAGGAAGTATTTCAGGAAGCATTACAGGAAGTATTCCAGGAAGTAGTCCAAAATGGAAGGAAGGAAGGAAAGAAGTATTGCAGGAAGTATTCCAGGAAGGAAGGAAGGAAGCAAGGAGGGAAGGAAGGAAAAAAGTGAAGAAAGAAGGGGAGAAGGAAAGAAGGAAAGAAGGAAAGAAGGAAGGAAGTATGTATGCTAGGAAAGAAGAAAAGAAGGAAAAAAGAATTCCAGGAAGTATTCCAGGTAGTATTCCAGGAAGTATTCCCGGAAGTATTCCAGGAAGTATTCAAGAAAGGACGGAAGGTAAGAAGGAAGGAAGGTAAGAAGGAAAGAAGGAAGTATGTATTCCAGGAAGGAAAAAATGAAGGAAGGATGTATTTCAAAAAGCATTACAGGAAGTATTCCAGGAAGTAGTCCAAAATGGAAGGAAGGAAGGAAGTATTGCAGGAAGTATTCCAGGAAGGAAGGAAAGAAGCAAGGAGGGAAGGAAGGAAAGAAGTGAAGAAAGTAGGGAAGAAGAAGGAAAGAAGGAAGGAAGTATGTATGCTAGGAAAGAATAAAAGAAGGAAAAATGAATTCCAGGAATTATTCCAGGATGTATTCCAGGAAGTATTCCAGGAAGTATTCCAGAAAGGAAGGAAGGTAAGAAGGAAGGAAGGTAAGAAGGAAAGAAGGAAGTATGTATTCCAGGAAGGAAGAAATGAAGGAAGGATGTATTTCAAAAAGCATTACAGGAAGTATTCCCGGAAGTAGTCCAAAATGGAAGGAAGGAAGTAAGGAAGTATTGCAGGAAGTATTCCAGGAAGGAAGGAAAGAAGCAAGGAGGGAAGGAAGGAAAGAAATTAAGAAAGAAGGGGAGAAGGAAAGAAGGAAAGAAGGAAGGAAGTATGTATGCTAGGAAAGAAGAAAAGAAGGAAAAAAGAATTCCAGGAAGTATTCCAGGAAGTATTCCAGGAAGTAATCCAGAAAGGAAGGAAGGTAAGAAGGAAGGAAGGTAAGAAGGAAAGAAGGAAGTATGTATTCCAGGAAGGAAGAAATGAAGGAAGGAAGTATTTCAGGAAGCATTACAGGAAGTATTCCAGGAAGTAGTCCAAAATGGAAGGAAGGAAGGAAAGAAGGAAGGAAGGAAGGAAGTATTGCAGGAAGTATTCCAGGAAGGAAGGAAAGAAGCAAGGAGGGAAGGAAGGAAAGAAGTGAAGAAAGAAGGGGAGAAGGAAATAAGGAAAGAAGGAAGTAAGTATGTATGCTAGGAAAGAAGAAAGGAAGGAAAAAAGAATTCAAGGAAGTATTCCAGGAAGTATTCCAGGAAGTATTCCCGGAAGTATTACAGGAAGTATTCCAGAAAGGACAGAAGGTAAGAAGGAAGGAAGGTAAGAAGGATAGAAGGAAGTATATATTCCAGGAAGGAAGAAATGAAGGAAAGATGTATTTCAGGAAGCATTACTGGAAGTATTCCGGGAAGTAGTCCAAAATGGAAGGAAGTAAGGAAGTATTGCAGGAAGTATTCCAGGAAGGAAGGAAAGAAGCAAGGAGGGAAGGAAGGAATTAAGTTAAGAAAGAAGGGGAGAAGAAGGAAAGAAGGAAGGAAGTATGTATGCTAGGAAAGAAGAAAAGAAGGAAAAAAGAATTCCAGGAAGTATTCCAGGAAGTATTCCAGGAAGTATTCCAGAAAGGCAGGAAGGTAAGAAGGAAGGAAGGTAAGAAGGAAAGAAGGAAGTATGTATTCCAGGAAGGAAGAAATGAAGGAAGGAAGTATTTCAGGAAGCATTACAGGAAGTATTCCAGGAAGTAGTCCAAAATGGAAGGAAGGAAGGAAGGATTGCAGGAAGTATTCCAGGAAGGAAGGAAAGAAGCAAGGAGGGAAGGAAGGAAAGAAGTTAAGAAAGAAGGGGAGAAGGAAAGAAGGAAAGAAGGAAGGAAGTATGTATGCTAGGAAAGAAGAAAAGAAGGAAAAAAGAATTCCAGGAAGTATTCCAGGAAGTATTCCAGGAAGTATTCCAGAAAGGAAGGAAGGTAAGAAGGAAGGAAGGTAAGAAGGAAAGAAGGAAGTATGTATTCCAGGAAGGAAGAAATGAAGGAAGGAAGTATTTGAGGAAGCATTACAGGAAGTATGCCAGGAAGTAGTCCAAAATGGAAGGAAGGAAGGAAGGAAGGAAGTATTGCAGGAAGTATTCCAGGAAGGAAGGAAAGAAGCAAGGAGGGAAGGAAGGAAAGAAGTGAAGAAAGAAGGGGAGAAGGAAAGAAGGAAAGAAGGAAGGAAGTATGTATGCTAGGAAAGAAGAAAGGAAGGAAAAAAGAATTCAAGGAAGTATTCCAGGAAGTATTCCAGGAAGTATTCCCGGAAGTATTACAGGAAGTATTCCAGAAAGGACGGAAGGTAAGAAGGAAGGAAGGTAAGAAGGATAGAAGGAAGTATGTATTCCAGGAAGGAAGAAATGAAGGAAGGATGTATTTCAGGAAGCATTACTGGAAGTATTCCGGGAAGTAGTCCAAAATGGAAGGAAGGAAGGAAGGAAGTATTGCAGGAAGTATTCCAGGAAGGAAGGAAAGAAGCAAGGAGGGAAGGAAGGAATTAAGTTAAGAAAGAAGGGGAGAAGAAGGAAAGAAGGAAGGAAGTATGTATGCTAGGAAAGAAGAAAAGAAGGAAAAAAGAATTCCAGGAAGTATTCCAGGAAGTATTCCAGGAAGTATTCCAGGAAGTATTCCAGAAAGGAAGGAAGGTAAGAAGGAAGGAAGGTAAGAAGGAAAGGAGCAAGTATGTATTCCAGGAAGGAAGAAATGAAGGAAGGAAGTATTTCAGGAAGCATTACAGGAAGTATTCCAGGAAGTAGTCCAAAATGGAAGGAAGGAAGGAAGGATTGCAGGAAGTATTCCAGGAAGGAAGGAAAGAAGCAAGGAGGGAAGGAAGGAAAGTAGTGAAGAAAGAAGGGGAGAAGGAAAGAAGGAAAGAAGGAAGGAAGTATGTATGCTAGGAAAGAAGAAAAGAAGGAAAAAAGAATTCCAGGAAGTATTCCAGGAAGTATTCCAGGAAGTAATCCAGAAAGGATGGAAGGTAAGAAGGAAGGAAGGTAAGAAGGAAAGAAGGAAGGATGTATTCCAGGAAGGAAGAAATGAAGGAAGGAAGTATTTCAGGAAGCATTACAGGAAGTATTCCAGGAGGTAGTCCAAAATGGAAGGAAGGAAGGAAAGAAGTATTGCAGGAAGTATTCCAGGAAGGAAGGAAGGAAGCAAGGAGGGAAGGAAGGAAAAAAGTGAAGAAAGAAGGGGAGAAGGAAAGAAGGAAAGAAGGAAGGAAGTATGTATGCTAGGAAAGAAGAAAAGAAGGAAAAAAGAATTCCAGGAAGTATTCCAGGTAGTATTCCAGGAAGTATTCCCGGAAGTATTCCAGGAAGTATTCAAGAAAGGACGGAAGGTAAGAAGGAAGGAAGGTAAGAAGGAAAGAAGGAAGTATGTATTCCAGGAAGGAAAAAATGAAGGAAGGATGTATTTCAAAAAGCATTACAGGAAGTATTCCAGGAAGTAGTCCAAAATGGAAGGAAGGAAGGAAGTATTGCAGGAAGTATTCCAGGAAGGAAGGAAAGAAGCAAGGAGGGAAGGAAGGAAAGAAGTGAAGAAAGAAGGGAAGAAGAAGGAAAGAAGGAAGGAAGTATGTATGCTAGGAAAGAATAAAAGAAGGAAAAATGAATTCCAGGAATTATTCCAGGATGTATTCCAGGAAGTATTCCAGGAAGTACTCCAGAAAGGAAGGAAGGTAAGAAGGAAGGAAGGTAAGAAGGAAAGAAGGAAGTATGTATTCCAGGAAGGAAGAAATGAAGGAAGGATGTATTTCAAAAAGCATTACAGGAAGTATTCCCGGAAGTAGTCCAAAATGGAAGGAAGGAAGTAAGGAAGTATTGCAGGAAGTATTCCAGGAAGGAAGGAAAGAAGCAAGGAGGGAAGGAAGGAAAGAAGTTAAGAAAGAAGGGGAGAAGGAAAGAAGGAAAGAAGGAAGGAAGTATGTATGCTAGGAAAGAAGAAAAGAAGGAAAAAAGAATTCCAGGAAGTATTCCAGGAAGTATTCCAGGAAGTAATCCAGAAAGGAAGGAAGGTAAGAAGGAAGGAAGGTAAGAAGGAAAGAAGGAAGTATGTATTCCAGGAAGGAAGAAATGAAGGAAGGAAGTATTTCAGGAAGCATTACAGGAAGTATTCCAGGAAGTAGTCCAAAATGGAAGGAATGAAGGAAGGAAGGAAGGAAGTATTGCAGGAAGTATTCCAGGAAGGAAGGAAAGAAGCAAGGAGGGAAGGAAGGAAAGAAGTTAAGAAAGAAGGGGAGAAGGAAAGAAGGAAAGAAGGAAGGAAGTATGTATGCTAGGAAAGAACAAAGGAAGGAAAAAAGAATTCAAGGAAGTATTCCAGGAAGTATTCCAGGAAGTATTCCCGGAAGTATTACAGGATGTATTCCAGAAAGCAAGGAAGGTAAGAAGGAAGGAAGGTAAGAAGGATAGAAGGAAGTATGTATTCCAGGAAGGAAGAAATGAAGGAAGGATGTATTTCAGGAAGCATTACTGGAAGTATTCCGGGAAGTAGTCCAAAATGGAAGGAAGGAAGGAAGTATTGCAGGAAGTATTCCAGGAAGGAAGGAAAGAAGCAAGGAGGGAAGGAAGGAATTAAGTTAAGAAAGAAGGGGAGAAGAAGGAAAGAAGGAAGGAAGTATGTATGCTAGGAAAGAAGAAAAGAAGGAAAAAAGAATTCCAGGAAGTATTCCAGGAAGTATTCCAGGAAGTATTCCAGGAAGTATTCCAGAAAGGAAGGAAGGTAAGAAGGAAGGAAGGTAAGAAGGAAAGAAGGAAGTATGTATTCCAGGAAGGAAGAAATGAAGGAAAGAAGTATTTCAGGAAGCATTACAGGAAGTATTCCAGGAAGTAGTCCAAAATGGAAGGAAGGAAGGAAGGATTGCAGGAAGTATTCCAGGAAGGAAGGAAAGAAGCAAGGAGGGAAGGAAGGAAAGAAGTGAAGAAAGAAGGGGAGAAGGAAAGAAGGAAAGAAGGAAGGAAGTATGTATGCTAGGAAAGAAGAAAAGAAGGAAAAAAGAATTCCAGGAAGTATTCCAGGAAGTATTCCAGGAAGTAATCCAGAAAGGAAGGAAGGTAAGAAGGAAGGAAGGTAAGAAGGAAAGAAGGAAGGATGTATTCCAGGAAGGAAGAAATGAAGGAAGGAAGTATTTCAGGAAGCATTACAGGAAGTATTCCAGGAAGTAGTCCAAAATGGAAGGAAGGAAGGAAAGAAGTATTGCAGGAAGTATTCCAGGAAGGAAGGAAAGAAGCAAGGAGGGAAGGAAGGAAAAAAGTGAAGAAAGAAGGGGAGAAGGAAAGAAGGAAAGAAGGAAGGAAGTATGTATGCTAGGAAAGAAGAAAAGAAGGAAAAAAGAATTCCAGGAAGTATTCCAGGTAGTATTCCAGGAAGTATTCCCGGAAGTATTCCAGGAAGTATTCAAGAAAGGACGGAAGGTAAGAAGGAAGGAAGGTAAGAAGGAAAGAAGGAAGTATGTATTCCAGGAAGGAAAAAATGAAGGAAGGATGTATTTCAAAAAGCATTACAGGAAGTATTCCAGGAAGTAGTCCAAAATGGAAGGAAGGAAGGAAGTATTGCAGGAAGTATTTCAGGAAGGAAGGAAAGATGGAAGGAGGGAAGGAAGGAAAGAAGTTAAGAAAGAAGGGGAGAAGGAAAGAAGGAAAGAAGGAAGGAAGTATGTATGCTAGGAAAGAAGAAAAGAAGGAAAAAAGAATTCCAGGAAGTATTCCAGGAAGTATTCCAGGAAGTATTCCAGAAAGGAAGGAAGGTAAGAAGGAAGGAAGGTAAGAAGGAAAGAAGGAACGATGTATTCCAGGAAGGAAGAAATGAAGGAAGGAAGTATTTCAGGAAGCATTACAGGAAGTATTCCAGGAAGTAGTCCAAAATGGAAGGAAGGAAGGAAGGAAGGAAGGAAGGAAGGAAGGAAGGAAGGAAGGAAGGAAGGAAGGAAGGAAGGAAGGAAGGAAGGAAGGAAGGAAGGAAGGAAGGAAGGAAGGAAGGAAGGAAGGAAGGAAGGAAGGAAGGAAGGAAGGAAGGAAGGAAGGAAGGAAGGAAGGAAGGAAGGAAGTATTGCCGGAAGTATTCCAGGAAGGAAGGAAAGAAGAAAGAAGGGAAGGAAGGAAAGAAGTGAAGAAAGAAGGGGAGAAGGAAAGAAGGAAAGAAGGAAGGAAGTATGTATTCTAGGAAAGAAGAAAAGAAGGAAAAAAGAATTCCAGGAAGTATTCCAGGAAGTATTCCCGGGAGTATTCCAGGAAGTATACCAGAAAGGACGGAAGGTAAGAAGGAAGGAAGGTAAGAAGGAAAGAAGGAAGTATGTATTCCAGGAAGGAAGAAATGAAGGAAGGATGTATTTCAAAAAGCATTACAGGAAGTATTCCAGGAAGTAGTCCAAAATGGAAGGAAGGAAGGAAGGAAGTATTGCAGGAAGTATTCCAGGAAGGAAGGAAAGAAGCAAGGAGGGAAGGAAGGAAAGAAGTTAAGAAAGAAGGGGAGAAGAAGGAAAGAAGGAAGGAAGTATGTATGCTAGGAAAGAAGAAAAGAAGGAAAAAAGAATTCCAGGAAGTATTCCAGGAAGTATTCCAGGAAGTATTCCAGGAAGTATTCCAGAAAGGAAGGAAGGTAAGAAGGAAGGAAGGTAAGAAGGAAAGAAGGAAGTATGTATTCCAGGAAGGAAGAAATGAAGGAAGGAAGTATTTCAGGAAGCATTACAGGAAGTATTCCCGGAAGTAGTCCAAAATGGAAGGAAGGAAGGACGTATTGCAGGAAGTATTCCAGGAAGGAAGGAAAGAAGCAAGGAGGGAAGGAAGGAAAGAAGTGAAGAAAGAAGGGGAGAAGGAAAGAAGGAAAGAAGGAAGGAAGTATGCATGCTAGGAAAGAAGAAAAGAAGGAAAAAAGAATTCCAGGAAGTATTCCAAGAAGTATTCCAGGAAGTATTCCCGGAAGTATTCCAGGAAGTATTCCAGAAAGGAAGGAAGGTAAGAAGGAAGGAAGGTAAGAAGGAAAGAAGGAAGTATGTATTCCAGGAAGGAAGAAATGAAGGAAGGAAGTATTTCAGGAAGCATTACAGGAAGTATTCCAGGAAGTAGTCCAAAATGGAAGGAAGGAAGGAAGGAAGGAAGTATTGCAGGAAGTATTCCAGGAAGGAAGGAAAGAAGCAAGGAGGGAAGGAAGGAAAGAAGTTAAGAAAGAAGGGGAGAAGGAAATAAGGAAAGAAGGAAGGAAGTATGTATGCTAGGAAAGAAGAAAAGAAGGAAAAAAGAATTTCAGGAAGTATTCCAGGAAGGATTCCAGGAAGTATTCCTGGAAGGATTCCAGGAAGTATTCCAGAAAGCAAGGAAGGTAAGAAGGAAGGAAGGCAAGAAGGAAAGAAGGAAGTATGTATTCTAGGAAGGAAGAAATGAAGGAAGGAAGTATTTCAGGAAGCATTACAGGAAGTATTCCAGGAAGTAGTCCAAAATGGAAGGAAGGAAGGAAGGAAGTAATGCAGGAAGTATTCCAGGAAGGAAGGAAAGAAGGAAGGAGGGAAGGAAGAAAGAAGTTAAGAAAGAAGGGGAGAAGGAAAGAAGGAAAGAAGGAAGGAAGTATGTATGCTAGGAAAGAAGAAAAGAAGGAAAAAAGAATTCCAGGAAGTATTCCAAGAAGATTTCCAGGAAGTATTCCAGGAAGTATTCCAGGAAGTATTCCAGAAAGGAAGGAAGGTAAGAAGGAAGGAAGGTAAGAAGGAAAGAAGGAAGTATGTATTCCAGGAAGGAAGAAAGGAAGGAAGTATTTCAGGAAACATTACAGGAAGTATTCCAGGAAGTAGTCCAAAATAGAAGGAAAAAAGGAAGTATCGCAGGAAGTATTTCAGGAAGGAAGGAAAGAAGGAAGGAGGGAAGGAAGGAAAGAAGTTAAGAAAAAAGGGGAGAAGGAAAGAAGGAAAGAAGGAAGGAAGTATGTATGCTAGGGAAGAAGAAAAGAAGGAAAAAAGAATTCCAGGAAGTATTCCAGGAAGTATTCCAGGAAGTATTCCAGGAAGTATTCCAGGAAGTAAACCAGAAAGGAAGGAAGTTAAGAAGGAAGGAAGGTAAGAAGGAAAGAAGGAAGTATGTATTCCAGGAAGGAAGAAATGAAGGAAGGAAGTATTTCATGAAGCATTACAGGAAGTATTCCAGGAAGTAGTCCACAATGGAAGGAAGAAAGAAAGGAAGGAAGGAAGGAAGGAAGGAAGGAAGGAAGGAAGGAAGGAAGGAAGGAAGGAAGGAAGGAAGGAAGGAAGGAAGGAAGGAAGGAAGGAAGGAAGGAAGGAAGGAAGAAAGGAAGGAAGGAAGGAAGGAAGGAAGGAAGTATTCCAGGAAGGAAGGAAAGAAGCAAGGAGGGAAGGAAGGAAAGAAGTGAAGAAAGAAGGGGAGAAGGAAAGAAGGAAAGAAGGAAGGAAGTATGTATGCTAGGAAAGAAGAAAAGAAGGAAAAAAGAATTTCAGGAAGTATTCCAGGAAGTATTCCAGGAAGTATTCCTGGAAGGATTACAGGAAGTATTCCAGAAAGCAAGGAAGGTAAGAAGGAAGGAAGGCAAGAAGGAAAGAAGGAAGTATGTATTCCAGGAAGGAAGAAATGAAGGAAGGAAGTATTTCAGGAAGCATTACAGGAAGTATTCCAGGAAGTAGTCCAAAATGGAAGGAAGGAAGGAAGTATTGCAGGAAGTATTCCAGGAAGGAAGAAAAGAATCAAGGAGGGAAGGAAGGAAAGAAGTGAAGAAAGAAGGGAAGAAGAAGGAAAGAAGGAAGGAAGTATGTATGCTAGGAAAGAATAAAAGAAGGAAAAATGAATTCCAGGAATTATTCCAGGATGTATTCCAGGAAGTATTCCAGGAAGTATTCCAGAAAGGAAGGAAGGTAAGAAGGAAGGAAGGTAAGAAGGAAAGAAGGAAGTATGTATTCCAGGAAGGAAGAAATGAAGGAAGGATGTATTTCAAAAAGCATTACAGGAAGTATTCCAGGAAGTAGTCCAAAATGGAAGGAAGGAAGTAAGGAAGTATTGCAGGAAGTATTCCAGGAAGGAAGGAAAGAAGCAAGGAGGGAAGGAAGGAAAGAAGTGAAGAAAGAAGGGGAGAAGGAAAGAAGGAAAGAGGGAAGGAAGTATGTATGCTAGGAAAGAAGAAAAGAAGGAAAAAAGAATTCCAGGAAGTATTCCAGGAAGTATTCCAGGAAGTAATCCAGAAAGGAAGGAAGGTAAGAAGGAAGGAAGGTAAGAAGGAAAGAAGGAAGTATGTATTCCAGGAAGGAAGAAATGAAGGAAGGAAGTATTTCAGGAAGCATTACAGGAAGTATTCCAGGAAGTAGTCCAAAATGGAAGGAAGGAAGGAAGGAAGGAAGGAAGTATTGCAGGAAGTATTCCAGGAAGGAAGGAAAGAAGCAAGGAGGGAAGGAAGGAAAGAAGTGAAGAAAGAAGGGGAGAAGGAAAGAAGGAAAGAAGGAAGGAAGTATGTATGCTAGGAAAGAAGAAAGGAAGGAAAAAAGAATTCAAGGAAGTATTCCAGGAAGTATTCCAGGAAGTATTCCCGGAAGTATTACAGGAAGTATTCCAGAAAGGACGGAAGGTAAGAAGGAAGGAAGGTAAGAAGGATAGAAGGAAGTATGTATTCCAGGAAGGAAGAAATGAAGGAAGGATGTATTTCAGGAAGCATTACTGGAAGTATTCCGGGAAGTAGTCCAAAATGGAAGGAAGGAAGGAAGGAAGTATTGCAGGAAGTATTCCAGGAAGGAAGGAAAGAAGCAAGGAGGGAAGGAAGGAATTAAGTTAAGAAAGAAGGGGAGAAGAAGGAAAGAAGGAAGGAAGTATGTATGCTAGGAAAGAAGAAAAGAAGGAAAAAAGAATTCCAGGAAGTATTCCAGGAAGTATTCCAGGAAGTATTCCAGGAAGTATTCCAGAAAGGAAGGAAGGTAAGAAGGAAGGAAGGTAAGAAGGAAAGAAGGAAGTATGTATTCCAGGAAGGAAGAAATGAAGGAAGGAAGTATTTCAGGAAGCATTACAGGAAGTATTCCAGGAAGTAGTCCAAAATGGAAGGAAGGAAGGAAGGATTGCAGGAAGTATTCCAGGAAGGAAGGAAAGAAGCAAGGAGGGAAGGAAGGAAAGAAGTGAAGAAAGAAGGGGAGAAGGAAAGAAGGAAAGAAGGAAGGAAGTATGTATGCTAGGAAAGAAGAAAAGAAGGAAAAAAGAATTCCAGGAAGTATTCCAGGAAGTATTCCAGGAAGTAATCCAGAAAGGATGGAAGGTAAGAAGGAAGGAAGGTAAGAAGGAAAGAAGGAAGGATGTATTCCAGGAAGGAAGAAATGAAGGAAGGAAGTATTTCAGGAAGCATTACAGGAAGTATTCCAGGAGGTAGTCCAAAATGGAAGGAAGGAAGGAAAGAAGTATTGCAGGAAGTATTCCAGGAAGGAGGGAAGGAAGCAAGGAGGGAAGGAAGGAAAAAAGTGAAGAAAGAAGGGGAGAAGGAAAGAAGGAAAGAAGGAAGGAAGTATGTATGCTAGGAAAGAAGAAAAGAAGGAAAAAAGAATTCCAGGAAGTATTCCAGGTAGTATTCCAGGAAGTATTCTCGGAAGTATTCCAGGAAGTATTCAAGAAAGGACGGAAGGTAAGAAGGAAGGAAGGTAAGAAGGAAAGAAGGAAGTATGTATTCCAGGAAGGAAGAAATGAAGGAAGGAAGTATTTCAGGAAGCATTACAGGAAGTATTCCAGGAAGTAGTCCAAAATGGAAGGAAGGAAGGAAGTATTGCAGGAAGTATTCCAGGAAGGAAGGAAAGAAGCAAGGAGGGAAGGAAGGAAAGAAGTGAAGAAAGAAGGGAAGAAGAAGGAAAGAAGGAAGGAAGTATGTATGCTAGGAAAGAATAAAAGAAGGAAAAATGAATTCCAGGAATTATTCCAGGATGTATTCCAGGAAGTATTCCAGGAAGTACTCCAGAAAAGAAGGAAGGTAAGAAGGAAGGAAGGTAAGAAGGAAAGAAGGAAGTATGTATTCCAGGAAGGAAGAAATGAAGGAAGGATGTATTTCAAAAAGCATTACAGGAAGTATTCCCGGAAGTAGTCCAAAATGGAAGGAAGGAAGTAAGGAAGTATTGCAGGAAGTATTCCAGGAAGGAAGGAAAGAAGCAAGGAGGGAAGGAAGGAAAGAAGTTAAGAAAGAAGGGGAGAAGGAAAGAAGGAAAGAAGGAAGGAAGTATGTATGCTAGGAAAGAAGAAAAGAAGGAAAAAAGAATTCCAGGAAGTATTCCAGGAAGTATTCCAGGAAGTAATCCAGAAAGGAAGGAAGGTAAGAAGGAAGGAAGGTAAGAAGGAAAGAAGGAAGTATGTATTCCAGGAAGGAAGAAATGAAGGAAGGAAGTATTTCAGGAAGCATTACAGGAAGTATTCCAGGAAGTAGTCCAAAATGGAAGGAAGGAAGGAAGGAAGGAAGGAAGTATTGCAGGAAGTATTCCAGGAAGGAAGGAAAGAAGCAAGGAGGGAAGGAAGGAAAGAAGTTAAGAAAGAAGGGGAGAAGGAAAGAAGGAAAGAAGGAAGGAAGTATGTATGCTAGGAAAGAAGAAAGGAAGGAAAAAAGAATTCAAGGAAGTATTCCAGGAAGTATTCCAGGAAGTATTCCCGGAAGTATTACAGGAAGTATTCCAGAAAGCAAGGAAGGTAAGAAGGAAGGAAGGTAAGAAGGATAGAAGGAAGTATGTATTCCAGGAAGGAAGAAATGAAGGAAGGATGTATTTAAGGAAGCATTACTGGAAGTATTCCGGGAAGTAGTCCAAAATGGAAGGAAGGAAGGAAGTATTGCAGGAAGTATTCCAGGAAGGAAGGAAAGAAGCAAGGAGGGAAGGAAGGAATTAAGTTAAGAAAGAAGGGGAGAAGAAGGAAAGAAGGAAGGAAGTATGTATGCTAGGAAAGAAGAAAAGAAGGAAAAAAGAATTCCAGGAAGTATTCCAGGAAGTATTCCAGGAAGTATTCCAGGAAGTATTCCAGAAAGGAAGGAAGGTAAGAAGGAAGGAAGGTAAGAAGGAAAGAAGGAAGTATGTATTCCAGGAAGGAAGAAATGAAGGAAAGAAGTATTTCAGGAAGCATTACAGGAAGTATTCCAGGAAGTAGTCCAAAATGGAAGGAAGGAAGGAAGGATTGCAGGAAGTATTCCAGGAAGGAAGGAAAGAAGCAAGGAGGGAAGGAAGGAAAGAAGTGAAGAAAGAAGGGGAGAAGGAAAGAAGGAAAGAAGGAAGGAAGTATGTATGCTAGGAAAGAAGAAAAGAAGGAAAAAAGAATTCCAGGAAGTATTCCAGGAAGTATTCCAGGAAGTAATCCAGAAAGGAAGGAAGGTAAGAAGGAAGGAAGGTAAGAAGGAAAGAAGGAAGGATGTATTCCAGGAAGGAAGAAATGATAGAAGGAAGTATTTCAGGAAGCATTACAGGAAGTATTCCAGGAAGTAGTCCAAAATGGAAGGAAGGAAGGAAAGAAGTATTGCAGGAAGTAGTCCAGGAAGGAAGGAAAGAAGCAAGGAGGGAAGGAAGGAAAAAAGTGAAGAAAGAAGGGGAGAAGGAAAGAAGGAAAGAAGGAAGGAAGTATGTATGCTAGGAAAGAAGAAAAGAAGGAAAAAAGAATTCCAGGAAGTATTCCAGGTAGTATTCCAGGAAGTATTCCCGGAAGTATTCCAGGAAGTATTCAAGAAAGGACGGAAGGTAAGAAGGAAGGAAGGTAAGAAGGAAAGAAGGAAGTATGTATTCCAGGAAGGAAAAAATGAAGGAAGGATGTATTTCAAAAAGCATTACAGGAAGTATTCCAGGAAGTAGTCCAAAATGGAAGGAAGGAAGGAAGTATTGCAGGAAGTATTTCAGGAAGGAAGGAAAGATGGAAGGAGGGAAGGAAGGAAAGAAGTTAAGAAAGAAGGGGAGAAGGAAAGAAGGAAAGAAGGAAGGAAGTATGTATGCTAGGAAAGAAGAAAAGAAGGAAAAAAGAATTCCAGGAAGTATTCCAGGAAGTATTCCAGGAAGTATTCCAGAAAGGAAGGAAGGTAAGAAGGAAGGAAGGTAAGAAGGAAAGAAGGAACGATGTATTCCAGGAAGGAAGAAATGAAGGAAGGAAGTATTTCAGGAAGCATTACAGGAAGTATTCCAGGAAGTAGTCCAAAATGGAAGGAAGGAAGGAAGGAAGGAAGGAAGGAAGGAAGGAAGGAAGGAAGGAAGGAAGGAAGGAAGGAAGGAAGGAAGGAAGGAAGGAAGGAAGGAAGGAAGGAAGGAAGGAAGGAAGGAAGGAAGGAAGGAAGGAAGGAAGGAAGGAAGGAAGGAAGGAAGGAAGGAAGGAAGGAAGGAAGGAAGTATTGCCGGAAGTATTCCAGGAAGGAAGGAAAGAAGAAAGAAGGGAAGGAAGGAAAGAAGTGAAGAAAGAAGGGGAGAAGGAAAGAAGGAAAGAAGGTAGGAAGTATGTATTCTAGGAAAGAAGAAAAGAAGGAAAAAACAATTCCAGGAAGTATTCCAGGAAGTATTCCCGGGAGTATTCCAGGAAGTATACCAGAAAGGACGGAAGGTAAGAAGGAAGGAAGGTAAGAAGGAAAGAAGGAAGTATGTATTCCAGGAAGGAAGAAATGAAGGAAGGATGTATTTCAAAAAGCATTACAGGAACTATTCCAGGAAGTAGTCCAAAATGGAAGGAAGGAAGGAAGGAAGTATTGCAGGAAGTATTCCAGGAAGGAAGGAAAGAAGCAAGGAGGGAAGGAAGGAAAGAAGTTAAGAAAGAAGGGGAGAAGAAGGAAAGAAGGAAGGAAGTATGTATGCTAGGAAAGAAGAAAAGAAGGAAAAAAGAATTCCAGGAAGTATTCCAGGAAGTATTCCAGGAAGTATTCCAGGAAGTATTCCAGAAAGGAAGGAAGGTAAGAAGGAAGGAAGGTAAGAAGGAAAGAAGGAAGTATGTATTCCAGGAAGGAAGAAATGAAGGAAGGAAGTATTTCAGGAAGCATTACAGGAAGTATTCCCGGAAGTAGTCCAAAATGGAAGGAAGGAAGGACGTATTGCAGGAAGTATTCCAGGAAGGAAGGAAAGAAGCAAGGAGGGAAGGAAGGAAAGAAGTGAAGAAAGAAGGGGAGAAGGAAAGAAGGAAAGAAGGAAGGAAGTATGCATGCTAGGAAAGAAGAAAAGAAGGAAAAAAGAATTCCAGGAAGTATTCCAAGAAGTATTCCAGGAAGTATTCCCGGAAGTATTCCAGGAAGTATTCCAGAAAGGAAGGAAGGTAAGAAGGAAGGAAGGTAAGAAGGAAAGAAGGAAGTATGTATTCCAGGAAGGAAGAAATGAAGGAAGGAAGTATTTCAGGAAGCATTACAGGAAGTATTCCAGGAAGTAGTCCAAAATGGAAGGAAGGAAGGAAGGAAGGAAGTATTGCAGGAAGTATTCCAGGAAGGAAGGAAAGAAGCAAGGAGGGAAGGAAGGAAAGAAGTTAAGAAAGAAGGGGAGAAGGAAATAAGGAAAGAAGGAAGGAAGTATGTATGCTAGGAAAGAAGAAAAGAAGGAAAAAAGAATTTCAGGAAGTATTCCAGGAAGGATTCCAGGAAGTATTCCTGGAAGGATTCCAGGAAGTATTCCAGAAAGCAAGGAAGGTAAGAAGGAAGGAAGGCAAGAAGGAAAGAAGGAAGTATGTATTCTAGGAAGGAAGAAATGAAGGAAGGAAGTATTTCAGGAAGCATTACAGGAAGTATTCCAGGAAGTAGTCCAAAATGGAAGGAAGGAAGGAAGGAAGTAATGCAGGAAGTATTCCAGGAAGGAAGGAAAGAAGGAAGGAGGGAAGGAAGAAAGAAGTTAAGAAAGAAGGGGAGAAGGAAAGAAGGAAAGAAGGAAGGAAGTATGTATGCTAGGAAAGAAGAAAAGAAGGAAAAAAGAATTCCAGGAAGTATTCCAAGAAGATTTCCAGGAAGTATTCCAGGAAGTATTCCAGGAAGTATTCCAGAAAGGAAGGAAGGTAAGAAGGAAGGAAGGTAAGAAGGAAAGAAGGAAGTATGTATTCCAGGAAGGAAGAAATGAAGGAAGTATTTCAGGAAACATTACAGGAAGTATTCCAGGAAGTAGTCCAAAATAGAAGGAAAAAAGGAAGTATCGCAGGAAGTATTTCAGGAAGGAAGGAAAGAAGGAAGGAGGGAAGGAAGGAAAGAAGTTAAGAAAAAAGGGGAGAAGGAAAGAAGGAAAGAAGGAAGGAAGTATGTATGCTAGGAAAGAAGAAAAGAAGGAAAAAAGAATTCCAGGAAGTATTCCAGGAAGTATTCCAGGAAGTATTCCAGGAAGTATTCCAGGAAGTAAACCAGAAAGGAAGGAAGGTAAGAAGGAAGGAAGGTAAGAAGGAAAGAAGGAAGTATGTATTCCAGGAAGGAAGAAATGAAGGAAGGAGGTATTTCATGAAGCATTACAGGAAGTATTCCAGGAAGTAGTCCACAATGGAAGGAAGAAAGAAAGGAAGGAAGGAAGGAAGGAAGGAAGGAAGGAAGGAAGGAAGGAAGGAAGGAAGGAAGGAAGGAAGGAAGGAAGGAAGGAAGGAAGGAAGGAAGGAAGGAAGAAAGGAAGGAAGGAAGGAAGGAAGGAAGTATTCCAGGAAGGAAGGAAAGAAGCAAGGAGGGAAGGAAGGAAAGAAGTGAAGAAAGAAGGGGAGAAGGAAAGAAGGAAAGAAGGAAGGAAGTATGTATGCTAGGAAAGAAGAAAAGAAGGAAAAAAGAATTTCAGGAAGTATTCAAGGAAGTATTCCAGGAAGTATTCCAGGAAGTATTCCTGGAAGTATTCCAGAAAGCAAGGAAGGTAAGAAGGAAGGAAGGCAAGAAGGAAAGAAGGAAGTATGTATTCCAGGAAGGAAGAAATGAAGGAAGGAAGTATTTCAGGAAGCATTACAGGAAGTATTCCAGGAAGTAGTCCAAAATGGAAGGAAGGAAGGAAGTATTGCAGGAAGTATTCCAGGAAGGAAGGAAAGAAGCAAGGAGGGAAGGAAGGAAAGAAGTGAAGAAAGAAGGGAAGAAGAAGGAAAGAAGGAAGGAAGTATGTATGCTAGGAAAGAATAAAAGAAGGAAAAATGAATTCCAGGAATTATTCCAGGATGTATTCCAGGAAGTATTCCAGGAAGTATTCCAGAAAGGAAGGAAGGTAAGAAGGAAGGAAGGTAAGAAGGAAAGAAGGAAGTATGTATTCCAGGAAGGAAGAAATGAAGGAAGGATGTATTTCAAAAAGCATTACAGGAAGTATTCCAGGAAGTAGTCCAAAATGGAAGGAAGGAAGTAAGGAAGTATTGCAGGAAGTATTCCAGGAAGGAAGGAAAGAAGCAAGGAGGGAAGGAAGGAAAGAAGTGAAGAAAGAAGGGGAGAAGGAAAGAAGGAAAGAGGGAAGGAAGTATGTATGCTAGGAAAGAAGAAAAGAAGGAAAAAAGAATTCCAGGAAGTATTCCAGGAAGTATTCCAGGAAGTAATCCAGAAAGGAAGGAAGGTAAGAAGGAAGGAAGGTAAGAAGGAAAGAAGGAAGTATGTATTCCAGGAAGGAAGAAATGAAGGAAGGAAGTATTTCAGGAAGCATTACAGGAAGTATTCCAGGAAGTAGTCCAAAATGGAAGGAAGGAAGGAAGGAAGGAAGTATTGCAGGAAGTATTCCAGGAAGGAAGGAAAGAAGCAAGGAGGGAAGGAAGGAAAGAAGTTAAGAAAGAAGGGGAGAAGGAAAGAAGGAAAGAAGGTAGGAAGTATGTATGCTAGGAAAGAAGAAAAGAAGGAAAAAAGAATTCCAGGAAGTATTCCAGGAAGTATTCCTGGAAGGATTACAGGAAGTATTCCAGAAAGCAAGGAAGGTAAGAAGGAAGGAAGGCAAGAAGGAAAGAAGGAAGTATGTATTCCAGGAAGGAAGAAATGAAGGAAGGAAGTATTTCAGGAAGCATTACAGGAAGTATGCCAGGAAGTAGTCCAAAATGGAAGGAAGGAAGGAAGGAAGGAAGGAAGTATTGCAGGAAGTATTCCAGGAAGGAAGGAAAGAAGCAAGGAGGGAAGGAAGGAAAGAAGTAAAGAAAGAAGGGGAGAAGGAAAGAAGGAAAGAAGGAAGGAAGTATGTATGCTAGGAAAGAAGAAAAGAAGGAAAAAAGAATTCCAGGAAGTATTCCAAGAATATTTCCAGGAAGTATTCCCGGAAGTATTCCAGGAAGTAATCCAGAAAGGAAGGAAGGTAAGAAGGAAGGAAGGTAAGAAGTAAAGAAGGAAGTATGTATTCCAGGAAGGAAGAAATGAAGGAAGGAAATATTTCAGGAAACATTACAGGAAGTATTCCAGGAAGTAGTCCAAAATGGAAGGAAGGAAGGAAGTATTGCAGGAAGTATTTCAGGAAGGAAGGAAAGAAGGAAGGAGGGAAGGAAGGAAAGAAGTTAAGAAAGAAGGGGAGAAGGAAAGAAGGAAAGAAGGAAGGAAGTATGTATGCTAGGAAAGAAGAAAAGAAGGAAAAAAGAATTCCAGGAAGTATTCCAGGAAGTATTCCAGGAAGTATTCCAGGAAGTAATCCAGAAAGGAAGAAAGGTAAGAAGGAAGGAAGGTAAGAAGGAAAGAAGGAAGTATGTATTCCAGGAAGGAAGAAATGAAGGAAGGAAGTATTTCAGGAAGCATTACAGGAAGTATTCCAGGAAGTAGTCCAAAATTGAAGGAAGGAAAGAAGGAAGGAAGGAAGTATTGCAGGAAGTATTCCAGGAAGGAAGGAAAGAAGAAAGAAGGGAAGGAAGGAAAGAAGTTAAGAAAGAAGGGGAGAAGGAAAGAAGGAAAGAAGGAAGGAAGTATGTATGCTAGGAAAGAAGAAAAGAAGGAAAAAAGAATTCCAGGAAGTATTCCAGGAAGTATTCCAGGAAGTATTCCCGGAAGTATTACAGGAAGTATTCCAGAAAGGACGGAAGGTAAGAAGGAAGGAAGGTAAGAAGGATAGAAGGAAGTATGTATTCCAGGAAGGAAGAAATGAAGGAAGGATGTATTTCAGGAAGCATTACTGGAAGTATTCCGGGAAGTAGTCCAAAATGGAAGGAAGGAAGGAAGTATTGCAGGAAGTATTCCAGGAAGGAAGGAAAGAAGCAAGGAGAGAAGGAAGGAATTAAGTTAAGAAAGAAGGGGAGAAGAAGGAAAGAAGGAAGGAAGTATGTATGCTAGGAAAGAAGAAAAGAAGGAAAAAAGAATTCCAGGAAGTATTCCAGGAAGTATTCCAGGAAGTATTCCAGGAGGTATTCCAGAAAGGAAGGAAGGTAAGAAGGAAGGAAGGTAAGAAGGAAAGAAGAAAGTATGTATTCCAGGAAGGAAGAAATGAAGGAAGGAAGTATTTCAGGAAGCATTACAGGAAGTATTCCAGGAAGTAGTCCAAAATGGAAGGAAGGAAGGAAGGATTGCAGGAAGTATTCCAGGAAGGAAGGAAAGAAGCAAGGAGGGAAGGAAGGAAAGAAGTGAAGAAAGAAGGGGAGAAGGAAAGAAGGAAAGAAGGAAGGAAGTATGTATGCTAGGAAAGAAGAAAAGAAAGAAAAAAGAATTCCAGGAAGTATTCCAGGAAGTATTCCAGGAAGTAATCCAGAAAGGAAGGGAGGTAAGAAGGAAGGAAGGTAAGAAGGAAAGAAGGAAGTATGTATTCCAGGAAGGAAGAAATGAAGGAAGGAAGTATTTCAGGAAGCATTACAGGAAGTATTCCAGGAAGTAGTCCAAAATGGAAGGAAGGAAGGAAAGAAGTATTGCAGGAAGTATTCCAGGAAGGAAGGAAGGAAGCAAGGAGGGAAGGAAGGAAAAAAGTTAAGAAAGAAGGGGAGAAGGAAAGAAGGAAAGAAGGAAGGAAGTATGTATGCTAGGAAAGAAGAAAAGAAGGAAAAAATAATTCCAGGAAGTATTCCAGGTAGTATTCCAGGAAGTATTCCAGGAAGTATTCCAGGAAGTATTCAAGAAAGGACGGAAGGTAAGAAGGTAGGAAGGTAAGAAGGAAAGAAGGAAGTATGTATTCCAGGAAGGAAAAAATGAAGGAAGGATGTATTTCAAAAAGCATTACAGGAAGTATTCCAGGAAGTAGTCCAAAATGGAAGGAAGGAAGGAAGTATTGAAGGAAGTATTCCAGGAAGGAAGGAAAGAAGCAAGGAGGGAAGGAAGGAAAGAAGTGAAGAAAGAAGGGAAGAAGAAGGAACGAAGGAAGGAAGTATGTATGCTAGGAAAGCATAAAAGAAGGAAAAATGAATTCCAGGAATTATTCCAGGAAGTATTCCAGGAAGTATTCCAGGAAGTATTCCAGAAAGGAAGGAAGGAAAGAAGGAAGGAAGGTAAGAAGGAAAGAAGGAAGTATGTATTCCAGGAAGGAAGAAATGAAGGAAGGATGTATTTCAAAAAGCATTACAGGAAGTATTCCCGGAAGTAGTCCAAAATGGAAGGAAGGAAGGAAGGAAGTATTGCAGGAAGTATTCCAGGAAGGAAGGAAAGAAGCAAGGAGGGAAGAAAGGAAAGAAGTTAAGAAAGAAGGGGAGAAGGAAAGAAGGAAAGAAGGAAGGAAGTATGTATGCTAGGAAAGAAGAAAAGAAGGAAAAAAGAATTCCAGGAAGTATTCCAGGAAGTATTCCAGGAAGTAAACCAGAAAGGAAGGAAGGTAAGAAGGAAGGAAGGTAAGAAGGAAAGAAGGAAGTATGTATTCCAGGAAGGAAGAAATGAAGGAAGGAAGTATTTCAGGAAGCATTACAGGAAGTATTCCAGGAAGTAGTCCAAAATGGAAGGAAGGAAGGAAGGAAGGAAGTATTGCAGGAAGTATTCCAGGAAGGAAGGAAAGAAGCAAGGAGGGAAGGAAGGAAAGAAGTGAAGAAAGAAGGGGAGAAGGAAAGAAGGAAAGAAGGAAGGAAGTATGTATGCTAGGAAAGAAGAAAGGAAGGAAAAAAGAATTCAAGGAAGTATTCCAGGAAGTATTCCAGGAAGTATTCCCGGAAGTATTACAGGAAGTATTCCAGAAAGGACGGAAGGTAAGAAGGAAGGAAGGTAAGAAGGATAGAAGGAAGTATGTATTCCAGGAAGGAAGAAATGAAGGAAGGATGTATTTCAGGAAGCATTACTGGAAGTATTCCGGGAAGTAGTCCAAAATGGAAGGAAGGAAGGAAGTATTGCAGGAAGTATTCCAGGAAGGAAGGAAAGAAGCAAGGAGGGAAGGAAGGAAAGAAGTTAAGAAAGAAGGGGAGAAGAAGGAAAGAAGGAAGGAAGTATGTATGCTAGGAAAGAAGAAAAGAAGGAAAAAAGAATTCCAGGAAGTATTGCAGGAAGTATTCCAGGAAGTATTCCAGGAAGTATTCCAGAAAGGAAGGAAGGTAAGAAGGAAGGAAGGTAAGAAGGAAAGAAGGAAGTATGTATTCCGGGAAGGAAGAAATGAAGGAAGGAAGTATTTCAGGAAGCATTACAGGAAGTATTCCAGGAAGTAGTCCAAAATGGAAGGAAGGAAGGAAGGATTGCAGGAAGTATTCCAGGAAGGAAGGAAAGAAGCAAGGAGGGAAGGAAGGAAAGAAGTGAAGAAAGAAGGGGAGAAGGAAAGAAGGAAAGAAGGAAGGAAGTATGTATGCTAGGAAAGAAGAAAAGAAGGAAAAAAGAATTCCAGGAAGTATTCCAGGAAGTATTCCAGAAAGGAAGGAAGGTATGAAGGAAGGAAGGTAAGAAGGAAAGAAGGAAGTATGTATTCCAGGAAGGAAGAAATGAAGGAAGGAAGTATTTCAGGAAGCATTACAGGAAGTATTCCAGGAAGTAGTCCAAAATGGAAGGAAGAAAGTAAGGAAGTATTGCAGGAAGTATTCCAGGAAGGAAGGAAAGAAGCAAGGAGGGAAGGAAGGAAAGAAGTGAAGAAAGAAGGGGAGAAGGAAAGAAGGAAAGAAGGAAGGAAGTATGTATGCTAGGAAAGAAGAAAAGAAGGAAAAAAGAATTCCAGGAAGTATTCCAGGAAGTTTTCAAGGAAGTAATCCAGAAAGGAAGGAAGGTAAGAAGGAAGGAAGGTAAGAAGGAAAGAAGGAAGGATGTATTCCAGGAAGGAAGAAATGAAGGAAGGAAGTATTTCAGGAAGCATTACAGGAAATATTCCAGGTAGTAGTCCAAAATGGAAGGAAGGAAGGAAGGAAGGAAGGAAGGAAGTATTGCAGGAAGTATTCCAGGAAGGAAGGAAAGAAGCAAGGATGGAAGGAAGGAAAGAAGTTAAGAGAGAAGGGGAGAAGGAAAGAAGGAAAGAAGGAAGGAAGTATGTATGCTAGGAAAGAAGAAAAAAAGGAAAAAAGAATTTCAGGAAGTATTCCAGGAAGTATTCCAGGAAGTATTCCTGGAAGGATTACAGGAAGTATTCCAGAAAGCAAGGAAGGTAAGAAGGAAGGAAGGCAAGAAGGAAAGAAGGAAGTATGTATTCCAGGAAGGAAGAAATGAAGGAAGGAAGTATTTCAGGAAACATTACAGGAAGTATTCCAGGAAGTAGTCCAAAATGGAAGGAAGGAAGGAAGTATTGCAGGGAGTATTTCAGGAAGGAAGGAAAGAAGCAAGGAGGGAAGGAAGGAAAGAAGTGAAGAAAGAAGGGGAGAAGGAAAGAAGGAAAGAAGGAAGGAAGTATGTATGCTAGGAAAGAAGAAAAGAAGGAAAAAAGAATTCCAGGAAGTATTCCAGGAAGTATTCCAGGAAGTATTCCAGGAAGTATTCCAGAAAGGAAGGAAGGTAAGAAGGAAGGAAGGTAAGAAGGAAAGAAGGAAGTATGTATTCCAGGAAAGAAGAAATGAAGGAAGGAAGTATTTAGGGAAGCATTACAGGAAGTATTCCAGGAAGTAGTCCAAAATGGAAGGAAGGAAGGAAGGAAGGAAGGAAGGAAGTAAGTATTGCAGGAAGTATTGCAGGAAGGAAGGAAAGAAGCAAGGAGGGAAGGAAGGAAAGAAGTGAAGAAAGAAGGGGAGAAGGAAAGAAGGAAAGAAGGAAGGAAGTATGTATGCTAGGAAAGAAGAAAAGAAGGAAAAAAGAATTCCAGGAAGTATTCCAAGAAGATTTCCAGGAAGTATTCCAGGAAGTATTCCAGGAAGGAATCCAGAAAGGAAGGAAGGTAAGAAGGAAGGAAGGTAAGAAGGAAAGAAGGAAGTATGTATTTCAGGAAGGAAGAAATGAAGGAAGGAAGTATTTCAGGAAACATTACAGGAAGTATTCCAGGAAGTAGTCCAAAATGGAAGGAAGGAAGGAAGTATTGCAGGAAGTATTCCAGGAAGGAAGGAAAGAAGCAAGGAGGGAAGGAAGGAAAGAAGTGAAGAAAGAAGGGGAGAAGGAAAGAAGGAAGGAAGTATGTATGCTAGGAAAGAAGAAAAGAAGGAAAAAAGAATTCCAGGAAGTATTCCAGGAAGTATTCCAGGAAGTATTCCTGGAAGTATTACAGGAAGTATTCCAGAAAGCAAGGAAGGTAAGAAGGAAGGAAGGCAAGAAGGAAAGAAGGAAGTATGTATTCCAGGAAGGAAGAAATGAAGGAAGGAAGTATTTCAGGAAACATTACAGGAAGTATTCCAGGAAGTAGTCCAAAATGGAAGGAAGGAAGGAAGTATTGCAGGGAGTATTTCAGGAAGGAAGGAAAGAAGCAAGGAGGGAAGGAAGGAAAGAAGTGAAGAAAGAAGGGGAGAAGGAAAGAAGGAAAGAAGGAAGGAAGTATGTATGCTAGGAAAGAAGAAAAGAAGGAAAAAAGAATTCCAGGAAGTATTCCAGGAAGTATTCCAGAAAGGAAGGAAGGTAAGAAGGAAGGAAGGTAAGAAGGAAAGAAGGAAGTATGTATTCCAGGAAGGAAGAAATGAAGGAAGGAAGTATTTCAGGAAGCATTACAGGAAGTATTCCAGGAAGTAGTCCAAAATGGAAGGAAGGAAGTAAGGAAGTATTGCAGGAAGTATTCCAGGAAGGAAGGAAAGAAGCAAGGAGGGAAGGAAGGAAAGAAGTGAAGAAAGAAGGGGAGAAGGAAAGAAGGAAAGAAGGAAGGAAGTATGTATGCTAGGAAAGAAGAAAAGAAGGAAAAAAGAATTCCAGGAAGTATTCCAGGAAGTTTTCAAGGAAGTAATCCAGAAAGGAAGGAAGGTAAGAAGGAAGGAAGGTAAGAAGGAAAGAAGGAAGGATGTATTCCAGGAAGGAAGAAATGAAGGAAGGAAGTATTTCAGGAAGCATTACAGGAAATATTCCAGGTAGTAGTCCAAAATGGAAGGAAGGAAGGAAGGAAGGAAGGAAGGAAGTATTGCAGGAAGTATTCCAGGAAGGAAGGAAAGAAGCAAGGATGGAAGGAAGGAAAGAAGTTAAGAGAGAAGGGGAGAAGGAAAGAAGGAAAGAAGGAAGGAAGTATGTATGCTAGGAAAGAAGAAAAAAAGGAAAAAAGAATTTCAGGAAGTATTCCAGGAAGTATTCCAGGAAGTATTCCTGGAAGGATTACAGGAAGTATTCCAGAAAGCAAGGAAGGTAAGAAGGAAGGAAGGCAAGAAGGAAAGAAGGAAGTATGTATTCCAGGAAGGAAGAAATGAAGGAAGGAAGTATTTCAGGAAACATTACAGGAAGTATTCCAGGAAGTAGTCCAAAATGGAAGGAAGGAAGGAAGTATTGCAGGGAGTATTTCAGGAAGGAAGGAAAGAAGCAAGGAGGGAAGGAAGGAAAGAAGTGAAGAAAGAAGGGGAGAAGGAAAGAAGGAAAGAAGGAAGGAAGTATGTATGCTAGGAAAGAAGAAAAGAAGGAAAAAAGAATTCCAGGAAGTATTCCAGGAAGTATTCCAGGAAGTATTCCAGGAAGTATTCCAGAAAGGAAGGAAGGTAAGAAGGAAGGAAGGTAAGAAGGAAAGAAGGAAGTATGTATTCCAGGAAAGAAGAAATGAAGGAAGGAAGTATTTAGGGAAGCATTACAGGAAGTATTCCAGGAAGTAGTCCAAAATGGAAGGAAGGAAGGAAGGAAGGAAGGAAGTAAGTATTGCAGGAAGTATTGCAGGAAGGAAGGAAAGAAGCAAGGAGGGAAGGAAGGAAAGAATTTAAGAAAGAAGGGGAGAAGGAAAGAAGGAAAGAAGGAAGGAAGTATGTATGCTAGGAAAGAAGAAAAGAAGGAAAAAAGAATTCCAGGAAGTATTCCAAGAAGATTTCCAGGAAGTATTCCAGGAAGTATTCCAGGAAGGAATCCAGAAAGGAAGGAAGGTAAGAAGGAAGGAAGGTAAGAAGGAAAGAAGGAAGTATGTATTTCAGGAAGGAAGAAATGAAGGAAGGAAGTATTTCAGGAAACATTACAGGAAGTATTCCAGGAAGTAGTCCAAAATGGAAGGAAGGAAGGAAGTATTGCAGGAAGTATTCCAGGAAGGAAGGAAAGAAGCAAGGAGGGAAGGAAGGAAAGAAGTGAAGAAAGAAGGGGAGAAGGAAAGAAGGAAGGAAGTATGTATGCTAGGAAAGAAGAAAAGAAGGAAAAAAGAATTCCAGGAAGTATTCCAGGAAGTATTCCAGGAAGTATTCCTGGAAGTATTACAGGAAGTATTCCAGAAAGCAAGGAAGGTAAGAAGGAAGGAAGGCAAGAAGGAAAGAAGGAAGTATGTATTCCAGGAAGGAAGAAATGAAGGAAGGAAGTATTTCAGGAAACATTACAGGAAGTATTCCAGGAAGTAGTCCAAAATGGAAGGAAGGAAGGAAGTATTGCAGGGAGTATTTCAGGAAGGAAGGAAAGAAGCAAGGAGGGAAGGAAGGAAAGAAGTTAAGAAAGAAGGGGAGAAGGAAAGAAGGAAAGAAGGAAGGAAGTATGTATGCTAGGAAAGAAGAAAAGAAGGAAAAAAGAATTCCAGGAAGTATTCCAGGAAGTATTCCAGGAAGTATTCCAGGAAGTATTCCAGAAAGGAAGGAAGGTAAGAAGGAAGGAAGGTAAGAAGGAAAGAAGGAAGTATGTATTCCAGGAAAGAAGAAATGAAGGAAGGAAGTATTTAGGGAAGCATTACAGGAAGTATTCCAGGAAGTAGTCCAAAATGGAAGGAAGGAAGGAAGGAAGGAAGGAAGTAAGTATTGCAGGAAGTATTGCAGGAAGGAAGGAAAGAAGCAAGGAGGGAAGGAAGGAAAGAATTTAAGAAAGAAGGGTAGAAGGAAAGAAGGAAAGAAGGAAGGAAGTATGTATGCTAGGAAAGAAGAAAAGAAGGAAAAAAGAATTCCAGGAAGTATTCCAAGAAGATTTCCAGGAAGTATTCCAGGAAGTATTCCAGGAAGGAATCCAGAAAGGAAGGGAGGTAAGAAGGAAGGAAGGTAAGAAGGAAAGAAGGAAGTATGTATTTCAGGAAGGAAGAAATGAAGGAAGGAAGTATTTCAGGAAACATTACAGGAAGTATTCCAGGAAGTAGTCCAAAATGGAAGGAAGGAAGGAAGTATTGCAGGAAGTATTCCAGGAAGGAAGGAAAGAAGCAAGGAGGGAAGGAAGGAAAGAAGTGAAGAAAGAAGGGGAGAAGGAAAGAAGGAAAGAAGGAAGGAAGTATGTATGCTAGGAAAGAAGAAAAGAAGGAAAAAAGAATTCCAGGAAGTATTCCAGGAAGTATTCCAGGAAGTATTCCAGGAAGTAATCCAGAAAGGAAGGAAGGTAAGAAGGAAGGAAGGTAAGAAGGAAAGAAGGAAGGATGTATTCCAGGAAGGAAGAAATGAAGGAAGGAAGTATTTCAGGAAGCATTACAGGAAGTATTCCAGGAAGTAGTCCAAAATGGAAGGAAGGAAGTAAGGAAGTATTGCAGGAAGTATTCCAGGAAGGAAGGAAAGAAGGAAGGAGGGAAAGAAGGAAAGAAGTTAAGAAAGAAGGGGAGAAGGAAAGAAGGAAAGAAGGAAGGAAGTATGTATGCTAGGAAAGAAGAAAAGAAGGAAAAAAGAATTCCAGGAAGTATTCCAGGAAGTATTCCAGGAAGTATTCCAGAAAGGAAGGAAGGTAAGAAGGAAGGAAGGTAAGAAGGAAAGAAGGAAGTATGTATTCCAGGAAGGAAGAAATGAAGGAAGGAAGTATTTCAGGA
>JANCRA010000321.1:45000-78142 GCA_024362935.1 Setophaga petechia
TTCAGGAAGCATTACAGGAAGTATTCCAGGAAGTAGTCCAAAATGGAAGGAAGGATGGAAGGAGGAAGGAAGGAAGTATTGCAGGAAGTATTCCAGGAAGGAAGGAAAGAAGCAAGGAGGGAAAGAAGGAAACAAGTGAAGAAAGAAGGGGAGAAGGAAAGAAGGAAAGAAGGAAGGAAGTATGTATGCTAGGAAAGAAGAAAAGAAGGAAAAAAGAATTCCAGGAAGTATTCCAGGAAGTATTCCAGGAAGTATTCCAGAAAGGAAGGAAGGTAAGAAGGAAGGAAGGTAAGAAGGAAAGAAGGAAGTATGTATTCCAGGAAGGAAGAAATGAAGGAAGGAAGTATTTCAGGAAGAATTTACAGGAAGTATTCCCGGAGGTAGTCCAAAATGGAAGGAAGGAAGGAAGGATTGCAGGAAGTATTCCAGGAAGGAAGGAAAGAAGCAAGGAGGGAAGGAAGGAAAGAAGTGAAGAAAGAAGGGGAGAAGGAAAGAAGGAAAGAAGGAAGGAAGTATGCATGCTAGGAAAGAAGAAAAGAAGGAAAAAAGAATTCCAGGAAGTATTCCAAGAAGTATTCCAGGAAGTATTCCCGGAAGTATTCCAGGAAGTAATCCAGAAAGGAAGGAAGGTAAGAAGGAAGGAAGGTAAGAAGGAAAGAAGGAAGAATGTATTCCAGGAAGGAAGAAATGAAGGAAGGAAGTATTTCAGGAAGCATTACAGGATGTATTCCAGGAAGTAGTCCAAAATGGAAGGAAGGAAGGAAGTATTGCAGGAAGTATTCCAGGAAGGAAGGAAAGAAGCAAGGAGGGAAGGAAGGAAAGAAGTGAAGAAAGAAGGGGAGAAGGTAAGAAGGAAAGAAGGAAGGAAGTATGTATGCTAGGAAAGAAGACAGGAAGGAAAAAAGAATTCCAGGAAGTATTCCCGGAAGTATTCCAGGAAGTAATCCAGAAAGGAAGGAAGGTAAGAAGGAAGGAAGGTAAGAAGGAAAGAAGGAAGTATGTATTCCAGGAAGGAACAAATGAAGGAAGGAAGTATTTCAGGAAGCATTACAGGAAGTATTCCAGGAAGTAGTCCAAAATGGAAGGAAAGAAGCAAGGAAGTATTGCAGGAAGTATTCCAGGAAGGAAGGAAAGAAGCAAGGAGGGAAGGAAGGAAAGAAGTGAAGAAAGAAGGGGAGAAGGTAAGAAGGAAAGAAGGAAGGAAGTATGTATGCTAGGAAAGAAGAAAAGAAGGAAAAAAGAATTCCAGGAAGTATTCCAGGAAGTATTCCAGGAAGTATTCCCGGAAGTATTTCAGGAAGCATACCAAAAAGGACGGAAGGTAAGAAGGGAAGGAAGGTAAGAAGGAAAGAAGGAAGTATGTATTCCAGGAAGGAAGAAATGAAGGAAGGATGTATTTTAAAAAAGCATTAGAGGAAGTATTCCAGGAAGTAGTCCAAAATGGAAGGAAAGAAGGAAGTATTGCAGGAAGTATTCCAGGAAGGAAGGAAAGAAGCAAGGAGGGAAGGAAGGAAAGAAGTTAAGAAAGAAGAGGGGAAGAAGGAAAGAAGGAAGGAAGTATGTATGCTAGGAAAGAAGAAAAGAAGGAAAAAAGAATTCCAGGAAGTATTCCAGGAAGTATTCCAGGAAGTATTCCAGGAAGTATTCCAGAAAGGAAGGAAGGTAAGAAGGAAGGAAGGTAAGAAGGAAAGAAGGAAGTATGTATTCCAGGAAGGAAGAAATGAAGGAAGGAAGTATTTCAGGAAGCATTACAGGAAGTATTCCAGGAAGTAGTCCAAAATGGAAGGAAGGAAGGAAGGAAGGAAGGAGGAAGGAAGGAAGGAAGGAAGGAAGGAAGGAAGGAAGGAAGGAAGGAAGGAAGGAAGGAAGGAAGGAAGGAAGGAAGGAAGGAAGGAAGGAAGGAAGGAAGGAAGGAAGGAAGGAAGGAAGGAAGGAAGGAAGGAAAGTATTGCAGGAAGTATTCCAGGAAGGAAGGAAAGAAGCAAGGAGGGAAAGAAGGAAACAAGTGAAGAAAGAAGGGGAGAAGGAAAGAAGGAAAGAAGGAAGGAAGTATGTATGCTAGGAAAGAAGAAAAGAAGGAAAAAAGAATTCCAGGAAGTATTCCAGGAAGTATTCCAGGAAGTATTCCAAAAGAAAAAGGAAGGAAGGTAAGAAGGAAGGAAGGTAAGAAGGAAAGAAGGAAGTATGTATTCCAGGAAGGAAGAAATGAAGGAAGGAAGTATTTCAGGAAGCATTACAGGAAGTATTCCAGGAAGTAGTCCAAAATGGAAGGAAGGAAGGAAGGATTGCAGGAAGTATTCCAGGAAGGAAGGAAAGAAGCAAGGAGGGAAGGAAGGAAAGAAGTGAAGAAAGAAGGGAGAAGGAAAGAAGGAAAGAAGGAAGGAAGTATGTATGCTAGGAAAGAAGAAAAGAAGGAAAAAAGAATTCCAGGAAGTATTCCAAGAAGTATTCCAGGAAGTATTCCCGGAAGTATTCCAGGAAGTATTCCCGAAAGGAAGGAAGGTAAGAAGGAAGGAAGGTAAGAAGGAAAGAAGGAAGTATGTATTCCAGGAAGGAAGAAATGAAGGAAGGAAGTATTTCAGGAAGCATTAGAGGAAGTATTCCAGGAAGTAGTCCAAAATGGAAGGAAGGAAGGAAGGAAGGAAGGAAGTATTGCAGGAAGTATTCCAGGAGGGAAGGAAAGAAGCAAGGAGGGAAGGAAGGAAAGAAGTTAAGAAAGAAGGGGAGAAGGAAAGAAGGAAAGAAGGAAGGAAGTATGTATGCTAGGAAAGAAGAAAAGAAGGAAAAAAGAATTTCAGGAAGTATTCCAGGAAGTATTCCAGGAAGTATTCCTGGAAGGATTCCAGGAAGTATTCCAGAAAGCAAGGAAGGTAAGAAGGAAGGAAGGCAAGAAGGAAAGAAGGATGTATGTATTCTAGGAAGGAAGAAATGAAGGAAGGAAGTATTTCAGGAAGCATTAGAGGAAGTATTCCAGGAAGTAGTCCAAAATGGAAGGAAGGAAGGAAGGAAGTAATGCAGGAAGTATTCCAGGAAGGAAGGAAAGAAGGAAGGAGGGAAGGAAGGAAAGAAAGAAGTTAAGAAAGAAGGGGAGAAGGAAAGAAGGAAAGAAGGAAGGAATTATGTGTGCTAGGAAAGAAGAAAAGAAGGAAAAAAGAATTCAGGAAGTATTCCAGGAAGTATTCCAAGAAATATTCCAGGAAGTATTCCAGGAAGTAAACCAGAAAGGAAGGAAGGTAAGAAGGAAGGAAGGTAAGAAGGAAAGAAGGAAGTATGTATTCCAGGAAGGAAGAAATGAAGGAAGGAAGTATTTCATGAAGCATTACAGGAAGTATTCCAGGAAGTAGTCCACAATGGAAGGAAGGAAGGAAGGAAGGAAGGAAGGAAGGAAGGAAGGAAGGAAGGAAGGAAGGAAGGAAGTATTCCAGGAAGGAAGGAAAGAAGCAAGGAGGGAAGGTAGGAAAGAAGTGAAGAAAGAAGGGGAGAAGGAAAGAAGGAAAGAAGGAAGGAAGTATGTATGCTAGGAAAGAAGAAAAGAAGGAAAAAAGAATTTCAGGAAGTATTCCAGGAAGTATTCCAGGAAGTATTCCTGGAAGGATTACAGGAAGTAATCCAGAAAGCAAGGAAGGTAAGAAGGAAGGAAGGTAAGAAGGAAAGAAGGAAGTATGTATTCCAGGAAGGAAAAAATGAAGGAAGGAAGTATTTCAGGAAGCATTACAGGAAGTATTCCAGGAAGTAGTCCAAAATGGAAGGAAGGAAGGAAGGAAGTATTGCAGGAAGTATTCCAGGAAGGAAGGAAAGAAGCAAGGAGGGAAGGAAGGAAAGAAGTGAAGAAAGAAGGGGAGAAGGAAAGAAGGAAAGAAGGAAGGAAGTATGTATGCTAGGAAAGAAGAAAAGAAGGAAAAAAGAATTCCAGGAAGTATTCCAAGAAGATTTCCAGGAAGTATTCCAGGAAGTATTCCAGGAAGTAATCCAGAAAGGAAGGAAGGTAAGAAGGAAGGAAGGTAAGAAGGAAAGAAGGAAGTATGTATTCCAGGAAGGAAGAAAGGAAGGAAGGAAGTATTTCAGGAAACATTACAGGAAGTATTCCAGGAAGTAGTCCAAAATGGAAGGAAGGAAGGAAGTATTTCAGGAAGCATTACAGGAAGTATTCCAGGAAGTAGTCCAAAATGGAAGGAAGGAAGGAAAGAAGTATTGCAGGAAGTATTCCAGGAAGGAAGGAAGGAAGCAAGGAGGGAAGGAAGGAAAAAAGTTAAGAAAGAAGGGTAGAAGGAAAGAAGGAAAGAAGGAAGGAAGTATGTATGCTAGGAAAGAAGAAAAGAAGGAAAAAAAGAATTCCAGGAAGTATTCCAGGTAGTATTCCAGTAAGTATTCCCGGAAGTATTCCAGGAAGTATTCAAGAAAGGACGGAAGGTAAGAAGGAAGGAAGGTAAGAAGGAAAGAAGGAAGTATGTATTCCAGGAAGGAAAAAATGAAGGAAGGATGTATTTCAAAAAGCATTACAGGAAGTATTCCAGGAAGTAGTCCAAAATGGAAGGAAGGAAGGAAGTATTGCAGGAAGTATTCCAGGAAGGAAGGAAAGAAGCAAGGAGGGAAAGAAGGAAAGAAGTGAAGAAAGAAGGGGAGAA
Organism: Setophaga petechia; assembly: GCA_024362935.1. NCBI lineage: Eukaryota > Metazoa > Chordata > Aves > Passeriformes > Parulidae > Setophaga > Setophaga petechia. Next base: position 49,626 of record JANCRA010000321.1, read on the forward strand.
GAAGGAAAGAAGGAAGGAAGTATGTATGCTAGGAAAGAATAAAAGAAGGAAAAAAGAATTCCAGGAATTATTCCAGGATGTATTCCAGGAAGTATTCCAGGAAGTATTCCAGAAAGGAAGGAAGGTAAGAAGGAAGGATGGTAAGAAGGAAAGAAGGAAGTATGTATTCCAGGAAGGAAGAAATGAAGGAAGGATGTATTTCAAAAAGCATTACAGGAAGTATTCCAGGAAGTAGTCCAAAATGGAAGGAAGGAAGTAAGGAAGTATTGCAGGAAGTATTCCAGGAAGGAAGGAAAGAAGCAAGGAGGGAAGGAAGGAAAGAAGTGAAGAAAGAAGGGGAGAAGGAAAGAAGGAAAGAAGGAAGGAAGTATGTATGCTAGGAAAGAAGAAAAGAAGGAAAAAAGAATTCCAGGAAGTATTCCAGGAAGTATTCCAGGAAGTAATCCAGAAAGGAAGGAGGGTAAGAAGGAAGGAAGGTAAAAAGGAAAGAAGGAAGTATGTATTCCAGGAAGGAAGAAATGAAGGAAGGAAGTATTTCAGGAAGCATTACAGGAAGTATTCCAGGAAGTAGTCCAAAATGGAAGGAAGGAAGGAAGGAAGTAAGTATTGCAGGAAGTATTCCAGGAAGGAAGGAAAGAAGCAAGGAGGGAAGGAAGGAAAGAAGTTAAGAAAGAAGGGGAGAAGGAAAGAAGGAAAGAAGGAAGGAAGTATGTATGCTAGGAAAGAAGAAAAGAAGGAAAAAAGAATTCCAGGAAGTATTCCAGGAAGTATTCCAGGAAGTATTCCAGGAAGTAATCCAGAAAGGAAGAAAGGTAAGAAGGAAGGAAGGTAAGAAGGAAAGAAGGGAGTATGTATTCCAGGAAGGAAGAAATGAAGGAAGGAAGTATTTCAGGAAGCATTACAGAAAGTATTCCAGGAAGTAGTCCAAAATGGAAGGAAGGAAGGAAAGAAGGAAGTATTGCAGGAAGTATTCCAGGAAGGAAGGAAAGAAGAAAGAAGGGAAGGAAGGAAAGAAGTGAAGAAAGAAGGGGAGAAGGAAAGAAGGAAAGAAGGAAGGAAGTATGTATGCTAGGAAAGAAGAAAGGAAGGAAAAAGGAATTCAAGGAAGTATTCCAGGAAGTATTCCAGGAAGTATTCCCGGAAGTATTACAGGAAGTATTCCAGAAAGGACGGAAGGTAAGAAGGAACGAAGGTAAGAAGGATAGAAGGAAGTATGTATTCCAGGAAGGAAGAAATGAAGGAAGGATGTATTTCAGGAAGCATTACTGGAAGTATTCCGGGAAGTAGTCCAAAATGGAAGGAAGGAAGGAAGTATTGCAGGAAGTATTCCAGGAAGGAAGGAAAGAAGCAAGGAGGGAAGGAAGGAATTAAGTTAAGAAAGAAGGGGAGAAGAAGGAAAGAAGGAAGGAAGTATGTATGCTAGGAAAGAAGAAAAGAAGGAAAAAAGAATTCCAGGAAGTATTCCAGGAAGTATTCCAGGAAGTATTCCAGGAGGTATTCCAGAAAGGAAGGAAGGTAAGAAGGAAGGAAGGTAAGAAGGAAAGAAGGAAGTATGTATTCCAGGAAGGAAGAAATGAAGGAAGGAAGTATTTCAGGAAGCATTACAGGAAGTATTCCAGGAAGTAGTCCAAAATGGAAGGAAGGAAGGAAGGATTGCAGGAAGTATTCCAGGAAGGAAGGAAAGAAGCAAGGAGGGAAGGAAGGAAAGAAGTGAAGAAAGAAGGGGAGAAGGAAAGAAGGAAAGAAGGAAGGAAGTATGTATGCTAGGAAAGAAGAAAAGAAGGAAAAAAGAATTCCAGGAAGTATTCCAGGAAGTATTCCAGGAAGTATTCCCGGAAGTATTCCAGGAAGTATACCAGAAAGGACGGAAGGTAAGAAGGAAGGAAGGTAAGAAGGAAAGAAGGAAGTATGTATTCCAGGAAGGAAGAAATGAAGGAAGGATGTATTTCAAAAAGCATTAGAGGAAGTATTCCAGGAAGTAGTCCAAAATGGAAGGAAGGAAGGAAGGAAGGAAGTATTCCAGGAAGGAAGGAAAGAAGCAAGGAGGGAAGGAAGGAAAGAAGTTAAGAAAGAAGAGGAGAAGAAGGAAAGAAGGAAGGAAGTATGTATGCTAGGAAAGAAGAAAAGAAGGAAAAAAGAATTCCAGGAAGTATTCCAGGAAGTATTCCAGGAAGTATTCCAGGAAGTATTCCAGAAAGGAAGGAAGGTAAGAAGGAAGGAAGGTAAGAAGGAAAGAAGGAAGTATGTATTCCAGGAAGGAAGAAATGAAGGAAGGAAGTATTTCAGGAAGCATTACAGGAAGTATTCCAGGAAGTAGTCCAAAATGGAAGGAAGGATGGAAGGAAGGAAGGAAGGAAGTATTGCAGGAAGTATTCCAGGAAGGAAGGAAAGAAGCAAGGAGGGAAAGAAGGAAACAAGTGAAGAAAGAAGGGGAGAAGGAAAGAAGGAAAGAAGGAAGGAAGTATGTATGCTAGGAAAGAAGAAAAGAAGGAAAAAAGAATTCCAGGAAGTATTCCAGGAAGTATTCCAGGAAGTATTCCAGAAAGGAAGGAAGGTAAGAAGGAAGGAAGGTAAGAAGGAAAGAAGGAAGTATGTATTCCAGGAAGGAAGAAATGAAGGAAGGAAGTATTTCAGGAAGAATTACAGGAAGTATTCCCGGAGGTAGTCCAAAATGGAAGGAAGGAAGGAAGGATTGCAGGAAGTATTCCAGGAAGGAAGGAAAGAAGCAAGGAGGGAAGGAAGGAAAGAAGTGAAGAAAGAAGGGGAGAAGGAAAGAAGGAAAGAAGGAAGGAAGTATGCATGCTAGGAAAGAAGAAAAGAAGGAAAAAAGAATTCCAGGAAGTATTCCAAGAAGTATTCCAGGATGTATTCCCGGAAGTATTCCAGGAAGTAATCCAGAAAGGAAGGAAGGTAAGAAGGAAGGAAGGTAAGAAGGAAAGAAGGAAGTATGTATTCCAGGAAGGAAGAAATGAAGGAAGGAAGTATTTCAGGAAGCATTACAGGATGCATTCCAGGAAGTAGTCCAAAATGGAAGGAAGGAAGGAAGTATTGCAGGAAGTATTCCAGGAAGGAAGGAAAGAAGCAAGGAGGGAAGGAAGGAAAGAAGTGAAGAAAGAAGGGGAGAAGGTAAGAAGGAAAGAAGGAAGGAAGTATGTATGCTAGGAAAGAAGAAAGGAAGGAAAAAAGAATTCCAGGAAGTATTCCCGGAAGTATTCCAGGAAGTAATCCAGAAAGGAAGGAAGGTAAGAAGGAAGGAAGGTAAGAAGGAAAGAAGGAAGTATGTATTCCAGGAAGGAACAAATGAAGGAAGGAAGTATTTCAGGAAGCATTACAGGAAGTATTCCAGGAAGTAGTCCAAAATGGAAGGAAAGAAGCAAGGAAGTATTGCAGGAAGTATTCCAGGAAGGAAGGAAAGAAGCAAGGAGGGAAGGAAGGAAAGAAGTGAAGAAAGAAGGGGAGAAGGTAAGAAGGAAAGAAGGAAGGAAGTATGTATGCTAGGAAAGAAGAAAAGAAGGAAAAAAGAATTCCAGGAAGTATTCCAGGAAGTATTCCAGGAAGTATTCTCGGAAGTATTTCAGGAAGCATACCAAAAAGGACGGAAGGAAAGAAGGAAGGAAGGTAAGAAGGAAAGAAGGAAGTATGTATTCCAGGAAGGAAGAAATGAAGGAAGGATGTATTTAAAAAAGCATTAGAGGAAGTATTCCAGGAAGTAGTCCAAAATGGAAGGAAGGAAGGAAGTATTGCAGGAAGTATTCCAGGAAGGAAGGAAAGAAGCAAGGAGGGAAGGAAGGAAAGAAGTTAAGAAAGAAGAGGGGAAGAAGGAAAGAAGGAAGGAAGTATGTATGCTAGGAAAGAAGAAAAGAAGGAAAAAAGAATTCCAGGAAGTATTCCAGGAAGTATTCCAGGAAGTATTCCAGGAAGTATTCCAGAAAGGAAGGAAGGTAAGAAGGAAGGAAGGTAAGAAGGAAAGAAGGAAGTATGTATTCCAGGAAGGAAGAAATGAAGGAAGGAAGTATTTCATGAAGCATTACAGGAAGTATTCCAGGAAGTAGTCCACAATGGAAGGAAGGAAGGAAGGAAGGAAGGAAGGAAGGAAGGAAGGAAGGAAGGAAGGAAGGAAGGAAGGAAGGAAGGAAGGAAGTATTCCAGGAAGGAAGGAAAGAAGCAAGGAGGGAAGGTAGGAAAGAAGTGAAGAAAGAAGGGGAGAAGGAAAGAAGGAAAGAAGGAAGGAAGTATGTATGCTAGGAAAGAAGAAAAGAAGGAAAAAAGAATTTCAGGAAGTATTCCAGGAAGTATTCCAGGAAGTATTCCTGGAAGGATTACAGGAAGTAATCCAGAAAGCAAGGAAGGTAAGAAGGAAGGAAGGTAAGAAGGAAAGAAGGAAGTATGTATTCCAGGAAGGAAAAAATGAAGGAAGGAAGTATTTCAGGAAGCATTACAGGAAGTATTCCAGGAAGTAGTCCAAAATGGAAGGAAGGAAGGAAGGAAGTATTGCAGGAAGTATTCCAGGAAGGAAGGAAAGAAGCAAGGAGGGAAGGAAGGAAAGAAGTGAAGAAAGAAGGGGAGAAGGAAAGAAGGAAAGAAGGAAGGAAGTATGTATGCTAGGAAAGAAGAAAAGAAGGAAAAAAGAATTCCAGGAAGTATTCCAAGAAGATTTCCAGGAAGTATTCCAGGAAGTATTCCAGGAAGTAATCCAGAAAGGAAGGAAGGTAAGAAGGAAGGAAGGTAAGAAGGAAAGAAGGAAGTATGTATTCCAGGAAGGAAGAAAGGAAGGAAGGAAGTATTTCAGGAAACATTACAGGAAGTATTCCAGGAAGTAGTCCAAAATGGAAGGAAGGAAGGAAGTATTTCAGGAAGCATTACAGGAAGTATTCCAGGAAGTAGTCCAAAATGGAAGGAAGGAAGGAAAGAAGTATTGCAGGAAGTATTCCAGGAAGGAAGGAAGGAAGCAAGGAGGGAAGGAAGGAAAAAAGTTAAGAAAGAAGGGTAGAAGGAAAGAAGGAAAGAAGGAAGGAAGTATGTATGCTAGGAAAGAAGAAAAGAAGGAAAAAAAGAATTCCAGGAAGTATTCCAGGTAGTATTCCAGTAAGTATTCCCGGAAGTATTCCAGGAAGTATTCAAGAAAGGACGGAAGGTAAGAAGGAAGGAAGGTAAGAAGGAAAGAAGGAAGTATGTATTCCAGGAAGGAAAAAATGAAGGAAGGATGTATTTCAAAAAGCATTACAGGAAGTATTCCAGGAAGTAGTCCAAAATGGAAGGAAGGAAGGAAGTATTGCCGGAAGTATTCCAGGAAGGAAGGAAAGAAGCAAGGAGGGAAAGAAGGAAAGAAGTGAAGAAAGAAGGGGAGAAGAAGGAAAGAAGGAAGGAAGTATGTATGCTAGGAAAGAATAAAAGAAGGAAAAAAGAATTCCAGGAATTATTCCAGGATGTATTCCAGGAAGTATTCCAGGAAGTATTCCAGAAAGGAAGGAAGGTAAGAAGGAAGGATGGTAAGAAGGAAAGAAGGAAGTATGTATTCCAGGAAGGAAGAAATGAAGGAAGGAAGTATTTCAGGAAGCATTACAGGAAGTATTCCAGGAAGTAGTCCAAAATGGAAGGAAGGAAGGAAGGAAGTAAGTATTGCAGGAAGTATTCCAGGAAGGAAGGAAAGAAGCAAGGAGGGAAGGAAGGAAAGAAGTTAAGAAAGAAGGGGAGAAGGAAAGAAGGAAAGAAGGAAGGAAGTATGTATGCTAGGAAAGAAGAAAAGAAGGAAAAAAGAATTCCAGGAAGTATTCCAGGAAGTATTCCAGGAAGTATTCCAGGAAGTAATCCAGAAAGGAAGAAAGGTAAGAAGGAAGGAAGGTAAGAAGGAAAGAAGGGAGTATGTATTCCAGGAAGGAAGAAATGAAGGAAGGAAGTATTTCAGGAAGCATTACAGAAAGTATTCCAGGAAGTAGTCCAAAATGGAAGGAAGGAAGGAAAGAAGGAAGTATTGCAGGAAGTATTCCAGGAAGGAAGGAAAGAAGAAAGAAGGGAAGGAAGGAAAGAAGTGAAGAAAGAAGGGGAGAAGGAAAGAAGGAAAGAAGGAAGGAAGTATGTATGCTAGGAAAGAAGAAAGGAAGGAAAAAGGAATTCAAGGAAGTATTCCAGGAAGTATTCCAGGAAGTATTCCCGGAAGTATTACAGGAAGTATTCCAGAAAGGACGGAAGGTAAGAAGGAACGAAGGTAAGAAGGATAGAAGGAAGTATGTATTCCAGGAAGGAAGAAATGAAGGAAGGATGTATTTCAGGAAGCATTACTGGAAGTATTCCGGGAAGTAGTCCAAAATGGAAGGAAGGAAGGAAGTATTGCAGGAAGTATTCCAGGAAGGAAGGAAAGAAGCAAGGAGGGAAGGAAGGAATTAAGTTAAGAAAGAAGGGGAGAAGAAGGAAAGAAGGAAGGAAGTATGTATGCTAGGAAAGAAGAAAAGAAGGAAAAAAGAATTCCAGGAAGTATTCCAGGAAGTATTCCAGGAAGTATTCCAGGAGGTATTCCAGAAAGGAAGGAAGGTAAGAAGGAAGGAAGGTAAGAAGGAAAGAAGGAAGTATGTATTCCAGGAAGGAAGAAATGAAGGAAGGAAGTATTTCAGGAAGCATTACAGGAAGTATTCCAGGAAGTAGTCCAAAATGGAAGGAAGGAAGGAAGGATTGCAGGAAGTATTCCAGGAAGGAAGGAAAGAAGCAAGGAGGGAAGGAAGGAAAGAAGTGAAGAAAGAAGGGGAGAAGGAAAGAAGGAAAGAAGGAAGGAAGTATGTATGCTAGGAAAGAAGAAAAGAAGGAAAAAAGAATTCCAGGAAGTATTCCAGGAAGTATTCCAGGAAGTATTCCCGGAAGTATTCCAGGAAGTATACCAGAAAGGACGGAAGGTAAGAAGGAAGGAAGGTAAGAAGGAAAGAAGGAAGTATGTATTCCAGGAAGGAAGAAATGAAGGAAGGATGTATTTCAAAAAGCATTAGAGGAAGTATTCCAGGAAGTAGTCCAAAATGGAAGGAAGGAAGGAAGGAAGGAAGTATTCCAGGAAGGAAGGAAAGAAGCAAGGAGGGAAGGAAGGAAAGAAGTTAAGAAAGAAGAGGAGAAGAAGGAAAGAAGGAAGGAAGTATGTATGCTAGGAAAGAAGAAAAGAAGGAAAAAAGAATTCCAGGAAGTATTCCAGGAAGTATTCCAGGAAGTATTCCAGGAAGTATTCCAGAAAGGAAGGAAGGTAAGAAGGAAGGAAGGTAAGAAGGAAAGAAGGAAGTATGTATTCCAGGAAGGAAGAAATGAAGGAAGGAAGTATTTCAGGAAGCATTACAGGAAGTATTCCAGGAAGTAGTCCAAAATGGAAGGAAGGATGGAAGGAAGGAAGGAAGGAAGTATTGCAGGAAGTATTCCAGGAAGGAAGGAAAGAAGCAAGGAGGGAAAGAAGGAAACAAGTGAAGAAAGAAGGGGAGAAGGAAAGAAGGAAAGAAGGAAGGAAGTATGTATGCTAGGAAAGAAGAAAAGAAGGAAAAAAGAATTCCAGGAAGTATTCCAGGAAGTATTCCAGGAAGTATTCCAGAAAGGAAGGAAGGTAAGAAGGAAGGAAGGTAAGAAGGAAAGAAGGAAGTATGTATTCCAGGAAGGAAGAAATGAAGGAAGGAAGTATTTCAGGAAGAATTACAGGAAGTATTCCCGGAGGTAGTCCAAAATGGAAGGAAGGAAGGAAGGATTGCAGGAAGTATTCCAGGAAGGAAGGAAAGAAGCAAGGAGGGAAGGAAGGAAAGAAGTGAAGAAAGAAGGGGAGAAGGAAAGAAGGAAAGAAGGAAGGAAGTATGCATGCTAGGAAAGAAGAAAAGAAGGAAAAAAGAATTCCAGGAAGTATTCCAAGAAGTATTCCAGGATGTATTCCCGGAAGTATTCCAGGAAGTAATCCAGAAAGGAAGGAAGGTAAGAAGGAAGGAAGGTAAGAAGGAAAGAAGGAAGTATGTATTCCAGGAAGGAAGAAATGAAGGAAGGAAGTATTTCAGGAAGCATTACAGGATGCATTCCAGGAAGTAGTCCAAAATGGAAGGAAGGAAGGAAGTATTGCAGGAAGTATTCCAGGAAGGAAGGAAAGAAGCAAGGAGGGAAGGAAGGAAAGAAGTGAAGAAAGAAGGGGAGAAGGTAAGAAGGAAAGAAGGAAGGAAGTATGTATGCTAGGAAAGAAGAAAGGAAGGAAAAAAGAATTCCAGGAAGTATTCCCGGAAGTATTCCAGGAAGTAATCCAGAAAGGAAGGAAGGTAAGAAGGAAGGAAGGTAAGAAGGAAAGAAGGAAGTATGTATTCCAGGAAGGAACAAATGAAGGAAGGAAGTATTTCAGGAAGCATTACAGGAAGTATTCCAGGAAGTAGTCCAAAATGGAAGGAAAGAAGCAAGGAAGTATTGCAGGAAGTATTCCAGGAAGGAAGGAAAGAAGCAAGGAGGGAAGGAAGGAAAGAAGTGAAGAAAGAAGGGGAGAAGGTAAGAAGGAAAGAAGGAAGGAAGTATGTATGCTAGGAAAGAAGAAAAGAAGGAAAAAAGAATTCCAGGAAGTATTCCAGGAAGTATTCCAGGAAGTATTCTCGGAAGTATTTCAGGAAGCATACCAAAAAGGACGGAAGGAAAGAAGGAAGGAAGGTAAGAAGGAAAGAAGGAAGTATGTATTCCAGGAAGGAAGAAATGAAGGAAGGATGTATTTAAAAAAGCATTAGAGGAAGTATTCCAGGAAGTAGTCCAAAATGGAAGGAAGGAAGGAAGTATTGCAGGAAGTATTCCAGGAAGGAAGGAAAGAAGCAAGGAGGGAAGGAAGGAAAGAAGTTAAGAAAGAAGAGGGGAAGAAGGAAAGAAGGAAGGAAGTATGTATGCTAGGAAAGAAGAAAAGAAGGAAAAAAGAATTCCAGGAAGTATTCCAGGAAGTATTCCAGGAAGTATTCCAGGAAGTATTCCAGAAAGGAAGGAAGGTAAGAAGGAAGGAAGGTAAGAAGGAAAGAAGGAAGTATGTATTCCAGGAAGGAAGAAATGAAGGAAGGAAGTATTTCAGGAAGCATTACAGGAAGTATTCCAGGAAGTAGTCCAAAATGGAAGGAAGGAAGGAAGGAAGGAAGGAAGGAAGGAAGGAAGGAAGGAAGGAAGGAAGGAAGGAAGGAAGGAAGGAAGGAAGGAAGGAAGGAAGGAAGGAAGGAAGGAAGGAAGGAAGGAAGGAAGGAAGGAAGGAAGGAAGGAAGGAAGGAAGGAAGGAAGGAAGGAAGGAAGGAAGGAAGGAAGGAAGGAAGGAAGGAAGGAAGGAAGGAAGGAAGGAAGGAAGGAAGGAAGGAAGGAAGGAAGGAAGGAAGGAAGTATTGCAGGAAGTATTCCAGGAAGGAAGGAAAGAAGCAAGGAGGGAAAGAAGGAAACAAGTGAAGAAAGAAGGGGAGAAGGAAAGAAGGAAAGAAGGAAGGAAGTATGTATGCTAGGAAAGAAGAAAAGAAGGAAAAAAGAATTCCAGGAAGTATTCCAGGAAGTATTCCAGGAAGTATTCCAGAAAGGAAGGAAGGTAAGAAGGAAGGAAGGTAAGAAGGAAAGAAGGAAGTATGTATTCCAGGAAGGAAGAAATGAAGGAAGGAAGTATTTCAGGAAGCATTACAGGAAGTATTCCAGGAAGTAGTCCAAAATGGAAGGAAGGAAGGAAGGATTGCAGGAAGTATTCCAGGAAGGAAGGAAAGAAGCAAGGAGGGAAGGAAGGAAAGAAGTGAAGAAAGAAGGGGAGAAGGAAAGAAAGAAAGAAGGAAGGAAGTATGTATGCTAGGAAAGAAGAAAAGAAGGAAAAAAGAATTCCAGGAAGTATTCCAAGAAGTATTCCAGGAAGTATTCCCGGAAGTATTCCAGGAAGTATTCCCGAAAGGAAGGAAGGTAAGAAGGAAGGAAGGTAAGAAGGAAAGAAGGAAGTATGTATTCCAGGAAGGAAGAAATGAAGGAAGGAAGTATTTCAGGAAGCATTAGAGGAAGTATTCCAGGAAGTAGTCCAAAATGGAAGGAAGGAAGGAAGGAAGGAAGGAAGTATTGCAGGAAGTATTCCAGGAGGGAAGGAAAGAAGCAAGGAGGGAAGGAAGGAAAGAAGTTAAGAAAGAAGGGGAGAAGGAAAGAAGGAAAGAAGGAAGGAAGTATGTATGCTAGGAAAGAAGAAAAGAAGGAAAAAAGAATTTCAGGAAGTATTCCAGGAAGTATTCCAGGAAGTATTCCTGGAAGGATTCCAGGAAGTATTCCAGAAAGCAAGGAAGGTAAGAAGGAAGGAAGGCAAGAAGGAAAGAAGGATGTATGTATTCTAGGAAGGAAGAAATGAAGGAAGGAAGTATTTCAGGAAGCATTACAGGAAGTATTCCAGGAAGTAGTCCAAAATGGAAGGAAGGAAGGAAGGAAGTAATGCAGGAAGTATTCCAGGAAGGAAGGAAAGAAGGAAGGAGGGAAGGAAGGAAAGAAGTTAAGAAAGAAGGGGAGAAGGAAAGAAGGAAAGAAGGAAGGAAGTATGTGTGCTAGGAAAGAAGAAAAGAAGGAAAAAAGAATTCCAGGAAGTATTCCAAGAAGATTTCCAGGAAGTATTCCAGGAAGTATTCCAGGAAGTAATCCAGAAAGGAAGGAAGGTAAGAAGGAAGGAAGGTAAGAAGGAAAGAAGGAAGTATGTATTCCAGGAAGGAAGAAAGGAAGGAAGGAAGTATTTCAGGAAACATTACAGGAAGTATTCCAGGAAGTAGTCCAAAATGGAAGGAAGGAAGGAAGTATTTCAGGAAGCATTACAGGAAGTATTCCAGGAAGTAGTCCAAAATGGAAGGAAGGAAGGAAAGAAGTATTGCAGGAAGTATTCCAGGAAGGAAGGAAGGAAGCAAGGAGGGAAGGAAGGAAAAAAGTTAAGAAAGAAGGGTAGAAGGAAAGAAGGAAAGAAGGAAGGAAGTATGTATGCTAGGAAAGAAGAAAAGAAGGAAAAAAGAATTCCAGGAAGTATTCCAGGTAGTATTCCAGTAAGTATTCCCGGAAGTATTCCAGGAAGTATTCAAGAAAGGACGGAAGGTAAGAAGGAAGGAAGGTAAGAAGGAAAGAAGGAAGTATGTATTCCAGGAAGGAAAAAATGAAGGAAGGATGTATTTCAAAAAGCATTACAGGAAGTATTCCAGGAAGTAGTCCAAAATGGAAGGAAGGAAGTAAGGAAGTATTGCAGGAAGTATTCCAGGAAGGAAGGAAAGAAGCAAGGAGGGAAAGAAGGAAAGAAGTGAAGAAAGAAGGGGAGAAGAAGGAAAGAAGGAAGGAAGTATGTATGCTAGGAAAGAAGAAAAGAAGGAAAAAAGAATTCCAGGAAGTATTCCAGGAAGTATTCCAGGAAGTAATCCAGAAAGGAAGGAGGGTAAGAAGGAAGGAAGGTAAAAAGGAAAGAAGGAAGTATGTATTCCAGGAAGGAAGAAATGAAGGAAGGAAGTATTTCAGGAAGCATTACAGGAAGTATTCCAGGAAGTAGTCCAAAATGGAAGGAAGGAAGGAAGGAAGTAAGTATTGCAGGAAGTATTCCAGGAAGGAAGGAAAGAAGCAAGGAGGGAAGGAAGGAAAGAAGTTAAGAAAGAAGGGGAGAAGGAAAGAAGGAAAGAAGGAAGGAAGTATGTATGCTAGGAAAGAAGAAAAGAAGGAAAAAAGAATTCCAGGAAGTATTCCAGGAAGTATTCCAGGAAGTATTCCAGGAAGTAATCCAGAAAGGAAGAAAGGTAAGAAGGAAGGAAGGTAAGAAGGAAAGAAGGGAGTATGTATTCCAGGAAGGAAGAAATGAAGGAAGGAAGTATTTCAGGAAGCATTACAGAAAGTATTCCAGGAAGTAGTCCAAAATGGAAGGAAGGAAGGAAAGAAGGAAGTATTGCAGGAAGTATTCCAGGAAGGAAGGAAAGAAGAAAGAAGGGAAGGAAGGAAAGAAGTGAAGAAAGAAGGGGAGAAGGAAAGAAGGAAAGAAGGAAGGAAGTATGTATGCTAGGAAAGAAGAAAGGAAGGAAAAAGGAATTCAAGGAAGTATTCCAGGAAGTATTCCAGGAAGTATTCCCGGAAGTATTACAGGAAGTATTCCAGAAAGGACGGAAGGTAAGAAGGAACGAAGGTAAGAAGGATAGAAGGAAGTATGTATTCCAGGAAGGAAGAAATGAAGGAAGGATGTATTTCAGGAAGCATTACTGGAAGTATTCCGGGAAGTAGTCCAAAATGGAAGGAAGGAAGGAAGTATTGCAGGAAGTATTCCAGGAAGGAAGGAAAGAAGCAAGGAGGGAAGGAAGGAATTAAGTTAAGAAAGAAGGGGAGAAGAAGGAAAGAAGGAAGGAAGTATGTATGCTAGGAAAGAAGAAAAGAAGGAAAAAAGAATTCCAGGAAGTATTCCAGGAAGTATTCCAGGAAGTATTCCAGGAGGTATTCCAGAAAGGAAGGAAGGTAAGAAGGAAGGAAGGTAAGAAGGAAAGAAGGAAGTATGTATTCCAGGAAGGAAGAAATGAAGGAAGGAAGTATTTCAGGAAGCATTACAGGAAGTATTCCAGGAAGTAGTCCAAAATGGAAGGAAGGAAGGAAGGATTGCAGGAAGTATTCCAGGAAGGAAGGAAAGAAGCAAGGAGGGAAGGAAGGAAAGAAGTGAAGAAAGAAGGGGAGAAGGAAAGAAGGAAAGAAGGAAGGAAGTATGTATGCTAGGAAAGAAGAAAAGAAGGAAAAAAGAATTCCAGGAAGTATTCCAGGAAGTATTCCAGGAAGTATTCCCGGAAGTATTCCAGGAAGTATACCAGAAAGGACGGAAGGTAAGAAGGAAGGAAGGTAAGAAGGAAAGAAGGAAGTATGTATTCCAGGAAGGAAGAAATGAAGGAAGGATGTATTTCAAAAAGCATTAGAGGAAGTATTCCAGGAAGTAGTCCAAAATGGAAGGAAGGAAGGAAGGAAGGAAGGAAGTATTCCAGGAAGGAAGGAAAGAAGCAAGGAGGGAAGGAAGGAAAGAAGTTAAGAAAGAAGAGGAGAAGAAGGAAAGAAGGAAGGAAGTATGTATGCTAGGAAAGAAGAAAAGAAGGAAAAAAGAATTCCAGGAAGTATTCCAGGAAGTATTCCAGGAAGTATTCCAGGAAGTATTCCAGAAAGGAAGGAAGGTAAGAAGGAAGGAAGGTAAGAAGGAAAGAAGGAAGTATGTATTCCAGGAAGGAAGAAATGAAGGAAGGAAGTATTTCAGGAAGCATTACAGGAAGTATTCCAGGAAGTAGTCCAAAATGGAAGGAAGGATGGAAGGAAGGAAGGAAGGAAGTATTGCAGGAAGTATTCCAGGAAGGAAGGAAAGAAGCAAGGAGGGAAAGAAGGAAACAAGTGAAGAAAGAAGGGGAGAAGGAAAGAAGGAAAGAAGGAAGGAAGTATGTATGCTAGGAAAGAAGAAAAGAAGGAAAAAAGAATTCCAGGAAGTATTCCAGGAAGTATTCCAGGAAGTATTCCAGAAAGGAAGGAAGGTAAGAAGGAAGGAAGGTAAGAAGGAAAGAAGGAAGTATGTATTCCAGGAAGGAAGAAATGAAGGAAGGAAGTATTTCAGGAAGAATTACAGGAAGTATTCCCGGAGGTAGTCCAAAATGGAAGGAAGGAAGGAAGGATTGCAGGAAGTATTCCAGGAAGGAAGGAAAGAAGCAAGGAGGGAAGGAAGGAAAGAAGTGAAGAAAGAAGGGGAGAAGGAAAGAAGGAAAGAAGGAAGGAAGTATGCATGCTAGGAAAGAAGAAAAGAAGGAAAAAAGAATTCCAGGAAGTATTCCAAGAAGTATTCCAGGAAGTATTCCCGGAAGTATTCCAGGAAGTAATCCAGAAAGGAAGGAAGGTAAGAAGGAAGGAAGGTAAGAAGGAAAGAAGGAAGTATGTATTCCAGGAAGGAAGAAATGAAGGAAGGAAGTATTTCAGGAAGCATTACAGGATGCATTCCAGGAAGTAGTCCAAAATGGAAGGAAGGAAGGAAGTATTGCAGGAAGTATTCCAGGAAGGAAGGAAAGAAGCAAGGAGGGAAGGAAGGAAAGAAGTGAAGAAAGAAGGGGAGAAGGTAAGAAGGAAAGAAGGAAGGAAGTATGTATGCTAGGAAAGAAGAAAGGAAGGAAAAAAGAATTCCAGGAAGTATTCCCGGAAGTATTCCAGGAAGTAATCCAGAAAGGAAGGAAGGTAAGAAGGAAAGAAGGAAGTATGTATTCCAGGAAGGAACAAATGAAGGAAGGAAGTATTTCAGGAAGCATTACAGGAAGTATTCCAGGAAGTAGTCCAAAATGGAAGGAAAGAAGCAAGGAAGTATTGCAGGAAGTATTCCAGGAAGGAAGGAAAGAAGCAAGGAGGGAAGGAAGGAAAGAAGTGAAGAAAGAAGGGGAGAAGGTAAGAAGGAAAGAAGGAAGGAAGTATGTATGCTAGGAAAGAAGAAAAGAAGGAAAAAAGAATTCCAGGAAGTATTCCAGGAAGTATTCCAGGAAGTATTCTCGGAAGTATTTCAGGAAGCATACCAAAAAGGACGGAAGGAAAGAAGGAAGGAAGGTAAGAAGGAAAGAAGGAAGTATGTATTCCAGGAAGGAAGAAATGAAGGAAGGATGTATTTAAAAAAGCATTAGAGGAAGTATTCCAGGAAGTAGTCCAAAATGGAAGGAAGGAAGGAAGTATTGCAGGAAGTATTCCAGGAAGGAAGGAAAGAAGCAAGGAGGGAAGGAAGGAAAGAAGTTAAGAAAGAAGAGGGGAAGAAGGAAAGAAGGAAGGAAGTATGTATGCTAGGAAAGAAGAAAAGAAGGAAAAAAGAATTCCAGGAAGTATTCCAGGAAGTATTCCAGGAAGTATTCCAGGAAGTATTCCAGAAAGGAAGGAAGGTAAGAAGGAAGGAAGGTAAGAAGGAAAGAAGGAAGTATGTATTCCAGGAAGGAAGAAATGAAGGAAGGAAGTATTTCAGGAAGCATTACAGGAAGTATTCCAGGAAGTAGTCCAAAATGGAAGGAAGGAAGGAAGGAAGGAAGGAAGGAAGGAAGGAAGGAAGGAAGGAAGGAAGGAAGGAAGGAAGGAAGGAAGGAAGGAAGGAAGGAAGGAAGGAAGGAAGGAAGGAAGGAAGGAAGGAAGGAAGGAAGGAAGGAAGGAAGGAAGGAAGGAAGGAAGGAAGGAAGGAAGGAAGGAAGGAAGGAAGGAAGGAAGGAAGGAAGGAAGGAAGGAAGGAAGGAAGGAAGGAAGGAAGGAAGGAAGGAAGGAAGGAAGGAAGGAAGGAAGGAAGGAAGGAAGGAAGGAAGGAAGGAAGGAAGTATTTCAGGAAGCATTACAGGAAGTATTCCAGGAAGTAGTCCAAAATGGAAGGAAGGAAGTAAGGAAGTATTGCAGGAAGTATTCCAGGAAGGAAGGAAAGAAGCAAGGAGGGAAGGAAGGAAAGAAGTGAAGAAAGAAGGGGAGAAGGAAAGAAGGAAAGAAGGAAGGAAGTATGTATGCTAGGAAAGAAGAAAGGAAGGAAAAAGGAATTCAAGGAAGTATTCCAGGAAGTATTCCAGGAAGTATTCCCGGAAGTATTACAGGAAGTATTCCAGAAAGGACGGAAGGTAAGAAGGAACGAAGGTAAGAAGGATAGAAGGAAGTATGTATTCCAGGAAGGAAGAAATGAAGGAAGGATGTATTTCAGGAAGCATTACTGGAAGTATTCCGGGAAGTAGTCCAAAATGGAAGGAAGGAAGGAAGTATTGCAGGAAGTATTCCAGGAAGGAAGGAAAGAAGCAAGGAGGGAAGGAAGGAATTAAGTTAAGAAAGAAGGGGAGAAGAAGGAAAGAAGGAAGGAAGTATGTATGCTAGGAAAGAAGAAAAGAAGGAAAAAAGAATTCCAGGAAGTATTCCAGGAAGTATTCCAGGAAGTATTCCAGGAGGTATTCCAGAAAGGAAGGAAGGTAAGAAGGAAGGAAGGTAAGAAGGAAAGAAGGAAGTATGTATTCCAGGAAGGAAGAAATGAAGGAAGGAAGTATTTCAGGAAGCATTACAGGAAGTATTCCAGGAAGTAGTCCAAAATGGAAGGAAGGAAGGAAGGATTGCAGGAAGTATTCCAGGAAGGAAGGAAAGAAGCAAGGAGGGAAGGAAGGAAAGAAGTGAAGAAAGAAGGGGAGAAGGAAAGAAGGAAAGAAGGAAGGAAGTATGTATGCTAGGAAAGAAGAAAAGAAGGAAAAAAGAATTCCAGGAAGTATTCCAGGAAGTATTCCAGGAAGTATTCCCGGAAGTATTCCAGGAAGTATACCAGAAAGGACGGAAGGTAAGAAGGAAGGAAGGTAAGAAGGAAAGAAGGAAGTATGTATTCCAGGAAGGAAGAAATGAAGGAAGGATGTATTTCAAAAAGCATTAGAGGAAGTATTCCAGGAAGTAGTCCAAAATGGAAGGAAGGAAGGAAGGAAGGAAGGAAGGAAGTATTCCAGGAAGGAAGGAAAGAAGCAAGGAGGGAAGGAAGGAAAGAAGTTAAGAAAGAAGAGGAGAAGAAGGAAAGAAGGAAGGAAGTATGTATGCTAGGAAAGAAGAAAAGAAGGAAAAAAGAATTCCAGGAAGTATTCCAGGAAGTATTCCAGGAAGTATTCCAGGAAGTATTCCAGAAAGGAAGGAAGGTAAGAAGGAAGGAAGGTAAGAAGGAAAGAAGGAAGTATGTATTCCAGGAAGGAAGAAATGAAGGAAGGAAGTATTTCAGGAAGCATTACAGGAAGTATTCCAGGAAGTAGTCCAAAATGGAAGGAAGGATGGAAGGAAGGAAGGAAGGAAGTATTGCAGGAAGTATTCCAGGAAGGAAGGAAAGAAGCAAGGAGGGAAAGAAGGAAACAAGTGAAGAAAGAAGGGGAGAAGGAAAGAAGGAAAGAAGGAAGGAAGTATGTATGCTAGGAAAGAAGAAAAGAAGGAAAAAAGAATTCCAGGAAGTATTCCAGGAAGTATTCCAGGAAGTATTCCAGAAAGGAAGGAAGGTAAGAAGGAAGGAAGGTAAGAAGGAAAGAAGGAAGTATGTATTCCAGGAAGGAAGAAATGAAGGAAGGAAGTATTTCAGGAAGAATTACAGGAAGTATTCCCGGAGGTAGTCCAAAATGGAAGGAAGGAAGGAAGGATTGCAGGAAGTATTCCAGGAAGGAAGGAAAGAAGCAAGGAGGGGAAGGAAGGAAAGAAGTGAAGAAAGAAGGGGAGAAGGAAAGAAGGAAAGAAGGAAGGAAGTATGCATGCTAGGAAAGAAGAAAAGAAGGAAAAAAGAATTCCAGGAAGTATTCCAAGAAGTATTCCAGGAAGTATTCCCGGAAGTATTCCAGGAAGTAATCCAGAAAGGAAGGAAGGTAAGAAGGAAGGAAGGTAAGAAGGAAAGAAGGAAGTATGTATTCCAGGAAGGAAGAAATGAAGGAAGGAAGTATTTCAGGAAGCATTACAGGATGTATTCCAGGAAGTAGTCCAAAATGGAAGGAAGGAAGGAAGTATTGCAGGAAGTATTCCAGGAAGGAAGGAAAGAAGCAAGGAGGGAAGGAAGGAAAGAAGTGAAGAAAGAAGGGGAGAAGGTAAGAAGGAAAGAAGGAAGGAAGTATGTATGCTAGGAAAGAAGAAAGGAAGGAAAAAAGAATTCCAGGAAGTATTCCCGGAAGTATTCCAGGAAGTAATCCAGAAAGGAAGGAAGGTAAGAAGGAAAGAAGGAAGTATGTATTCCAGGAAGGAAGAAATGAAGGAAGGAAGTATTTCAGGAAGCATTACAGGAAGTATTCCAGGAAGTAGTCCAAAATGGAAGGAAAGAAGCAAGGAAGTATTGCAGGAAGTATTCCAGGAAGGAAGGAAAGAAGCAAGGAGGGAAGGAAGGAAAGAAGTGAAGAAAGAAGGGGAGAAGGTAAGAAGGAAAGAAGGAAGGAAGTATGTATGCTAGGAAAGAAGAAAAGAAGGAAAAAAGAATTCCAGGAAGTATTCCAGGAAGTATTCCAGGAAGTATTCCCGGAAGTATTTCAGGAAGTATACCAAAAAGGACGGAAGGTAAGAAGGAAGGAAGGTAAGAAGGAAAGAAGGAAGTATGTATTCCAGGAAGGAAGAAATGAAGGAAGGATGTATTTAAAAAAGCATTAGAGGAAGTATTCCAGGAAGTAGTCCAAAATGGAAGGAAGGAAGGAAGTATTGCAGGAAGTATTCCAGGAAGGAAGGAAAGAAGCAAGGAGGGAAGGAAGGAAAGAAGTTAAGAAAGAAGAGGGGAAGAAGGAAAGAAGGAAGGAAGTATGTATGCTAGGAAAGAAGAAAAGAAGGACAAAAAGAATTCCAGGAAGTATTCCAGGAAGTATTCCAGGAAGTATTCCAGGAAGTATTCCAGAAAGGAAGGAAGGTAAGAAGGAAGGAAGGTAAGAAGGAAAGAAGGAAGTATGTATTCCAGGAAGGAAGAAATGAAGGAAGGAAGTATTTCAGGAAGCATTACAGGAAGTATTCCAGGAAGTAGTCCAAAATGGAAGGAAGGAAGGAAGGAAGGAAGGAAGGAAGGAAGGAAGGAAGGAAGGAAGGAAGGAAGGAAGGAAGGAAGGAAGGAAGGAAGGAAGGAAGGAAGGAAGGAAGGAAGGAAGGAAGGAAGGAAGGAAGGAAGGAAGGAAGGAAGGAAGGAAGGAAGGAAGGAAGGAAGGAAGGAAGGAAGGAAGGAAGGAAGGAAGGAAGGAAGGAAGGAAGGAAGGAAGGAAGGAAGGAAGGAAGGAAGTATTGCAGGAAGTATTCCAGGAAGGAAGGAAAGAAGCAAGGAGGGAAAGAAGGAAACAAGTGAAGAAAGAAGGGGAGAAGGAAAGAAGGAAAGAAGGAAGGAAGTATGTATGCTAGGAAAGAAGAAAAGAAGGAAAAAAGAATTCCAGGAAGTATTCCAGGAAGTATTCCAGGAAGTATTCCAGAAAGGAAGGAAGGTAAGAAGGAAGGAAGGTAAGAAGGAAAGAAGGAAGTATGTATTCCAGGAAGGAAGAAATGAAGGAAGGAAGTATTTCAGGAAGCATTACAGGAAGTATTCCAGGAAGTAGTCCAAAATGGAAGGAAGGAAGGAAGGATTGCAGGAAGTATTCCAGGAAGGAAGGAAAGAAGCAAGGAGGGAAGGAAGGAAAGAAGTGAAGAAAGAAGGGGAGAAGGAAAGAAGGAAAGAAGGAAGGAAGTATGTATGCTAGGAAAGAAGAAAAGAAGGAAAAAAGAATTCCAGGAAGTATTCCAAGAAGTATTCCAGGAAGTATTCCCGGAAGTATTCCAGGAAGTATTCCCGAAAGGAAGGAAGGTAAGAAGGAAGGAAGGTAAGAAGGAAAGAAGGAAGTATGTATTCCAGGAAGGAAGAAATGAAGGAAGGAAGTATTTCAGGAAGCATTAGAGGAAGTATTCCAGGAAGTAGTCCAAAATGGAAGGAAGGAAGGAAGGAAGGAAGGAAGTATTGCAGGAAGTATTCCAGGAGGGAAGGAAAGAAGCAAGGAGGGAAGGAAGGAAAGAAGTTAAGAAAGAAGGGGAGAAAGGAAAGAAGGAAAGAAGGAAGGAAGTATGTATGCTAGGAAAGAAGAAAAGAAGGAAAAAAGAATTTCAGGAAGTATTCCAGGAAGTATTCCAGGAAGTATTCCTGGAAGGATTCCAGGAAGTATTCCAGAAAGCAAGGAAGGTAAGAAGGAAGGAAGGCAAGAAGGAAAGAAGGATGTATGTATTCTAGGAAGGAAGAAATGAAGGAAGGAAGTATTTCAGGAAGCATTACAGGAAGTATTCCAGGAAGTAGTCCAAAATGGAAGGAAGGAAGGAAGGAAGTAATGCAGGAAGTATTCCAGGAAGGAAGGAAAGAAGGAAGGAGGGAAGGAAGGAAAGAAGTTAAGAAAGAAGGGGAGAAGGAAAGAAGGAAAGAAGGAAGGAAGTATGTGTGCTAGGAAAGAAGAAAAGAAGGAAAAAAGAATTCCAGGAAGTATTCCAAGAAATATTCCAGGAAGTATTCCAGGAAGTAAACCAGAAAGGAAGGAAGGTAAGAAGGAAGGAAGGTAAGAAGGAAAGAAGGAAGTATGTATTCCAGGAAGGAAGAAATGAAGGAAGGAAGTATTTCATGAAGCATTACAGGAAGTATTCCAGGAAGTAGTCCACAATGGAAGGAAGGAAGGAAGGAAGGAAGGAAGGAAGGAAGGAAGGAAAGAAGGAAGGAAGGAAGGAAGGAAGGAAGGAAGGAAGGAAGGAAGGAAGGAAGGAAGGAAGGAAGGAAGGAAGGAAGGAAGTATTCCAGGAAGGAAGGAAAGAAGCAAGGAGGGAAGGTAGGAAAGAAGTGAAGAAAGAAGGGGAGAAGGAAAGAAGGAAAGAAGGAAGGAAGTATGTATGCTAGGAAAGAAGAAAAGAAGGAAAAAAGAATTTCAGGAAGTATTCCAGGAAGTATTCCAGGAAGTATTCCTGGAAGGATTACAGGAAGTAATCCAGAAAGCAAGGAAGGTAAGAAGGAAGGAAGGTAAGAAGGAAAGAAGGAAGTATGTATTCCAGGAAGGAAGAAATGAAGGAAGGAAGTATTTCAGGAAGCATTACAGGAAGTATTCCAGGAAGTAGTCCAAAATGGAAGGAAGGAAGGAAGGAAGTATTGCAGGAAGTATTCCAGGAAGGAAGGAAAGAAGTAAGGAGGGAAGGAAGGAAAGAAGTGAAGAAAGAAGGGGAGAAGGAAAGAAGGAAAGAAGGAAGGAAGTATGTATGCTAGGAAAGAAGAAAAGAAGGAAAAAAGAATTCCAGGAAGTATTCCAAGAAGATTTCCAGGAAGTATTCCAGGAAGTATTCCAGGAAGTAATCCAGAAAGGAAGGAAGGTAAGAAGGAAGGAAGGTAAGAAGGAAAGAAGGAAGTATGTATTCCAGGAAGGAAGAAAGGAAGGAAGGAAGTATTTCAGGAAACATTAAAGGAAGTATTCCAGGAAGTAGTACCAAAATGGAAGGAAGGAAGGAAAGAAGTATTGCAGGAAGTATTCCAGGAAGGAAGGAAGGAAGCAAGGAGGGAAGGAAGGAAAAAAGTTAAGAAAGAAGGGTAGAAGGAAAGAAGGAAAGAAGGAAGGAAGTATGTATGCTAGGAAAGAAGAAAAGAAGGAAAAAAGAATTCCAGGAAGTATTCCAGGTAGTATTCCAGTAAGTATTCCCGGAAGTATTCCAGGAAGTATTCAAGAAAGGACGGAAGGTAAGAAGGAAGGAAGGTAAGAAGGAAAGAAGGAAGTATGTATTCCAGGAAGGAAAAAATGAAGGAAGGATGTATTTCAAAAAGCATTACAGGAAGTATTCCAGGAAGTAGTCCAAAATGGAAGGAAGGAAGGAAGTATTGCAGGAAGTATTCCAGGAAGGAAGGAAAGAAGCAAGGAGGGAAAGAAGGAAAGAAGTGAAGAAAGAAGGGGAGAAGAAGGAAAGAAGGAAGGAAGTATGTATGCTAGGAAAGAATAAAAGAAGGAAAAAAGAATTCCAGGAATTATTCCAGGATGTATTCCAGGAAGTATTCCAGGAAGTATTCCAGAAAGGAAGGAAGGTAAGAAGGAAGGATGGTAAGAAGGAAAGAAGGAAGTATGTATTCCAGGAAGGAAGAAATGAAGGAAGGATGTATTTCAAAAAGCATTACAGGAAGTATTCCAGGAAGTAGTCCAAAATGGAAGGAAGGAAGTAAGGAAGTATTGCAGGAAGTATTCCAGGAAGGAAGGAAAGAAGCAAGGAGGGAAGGAAGGAAAGAAGTTAAGAAAGAAGGGGAGAAGGAAAGAAGGAAAGAAGGAAGGAAGTATGTATGCTAGGAAAGAAGAAAAGAAGGAAAAAAGAATTCCAGGAAGTATTCCAGGAAGTATTCCAGGAAGTAATCCAGAAAGGAAGGAGGGTAAGAAGGAAGGAAGGTAAAAAGGAAAGAAGGAAGTATGTATTCCAGGAAGGAAGAAATGAAGGAAGGAAGTATTTCAGGAAGCATTACAGGAAGTATTCCAGGAAGTAGTCCAAAATGGAAGGAAGGAAGGAAGGAAGGAAGTAAGTATTGCAGGAAGTATTCCAGGAAGGAAGGAAAGAAGCAAGGAGGGAAGGAAGGAAAGAAGTTAAGAAAGAAGGGGAGAAGGAAAGAAGGAAAGAAGGAAGGAAGTATGTATGCTAGGAAAGAAGAAAAGAAGGAAAAAAAGAATTCCAGGAAGTATTCCAGGAAGTATTCCAGGAAGTATTCCAGGAAGTAATCCAGAAAGGAAGAAAGGTAAGAAGGAAGGAAGGTAAGAAGGAAAGAAGGGAGTATGTATTCCAGGAAGGAAGAAATGAAGGAAGGAAGTATTTCAGGAAGCATTACAGAAAGTATTCCAGGAAGTAGTCCAAAATGGAAGGAAGGAAGGAAAGAAGGAAGTATTGCAGGAAGTATTCCAGGAAGGAAGGAAAGAAGAAAGAAGGGAAGGAAGGAAAGAAGTGAAGAAAGAAGGGGAGAAGGAAAGAAGGAAAGAAGGAAGGAAGTATGTATGCTAGGAAAGAAGAAAGGAAGGAAAAAGGAATTCAAGGAAGTATTCCAGGAAGTATTCCAGGAAGTATTCCCGGAAGTATTACAGGAAGTATTCCAGAAAGGACGGAAGGTAAGAAGGAACGAAGGTAAGAAGGATAGAAGGAAGTATGTATTCCAGGAAGGAAGAAATGAAGGAAGGATGTATTTCAGGAAGCATTACTGGAAGTATTCCGGGAAGTAGTCCAAAATGGAAGGAAGGAAGGAAGTATTGCAGGAAGTATTCCAGGAAGGAAGGAAAGAAGCAAGGAGGGAAGGAAGGAATTAAGTTAAGAAAGAAGGGGAGAAGAAGGAAAGAAGGAAGGAAGTATGTATGCTAGGAAAGAAGAAAAGAAGGAAAAAAGAATTCCAGGAAGTATTCCAGGAAGTATTCCAGGAAGTATTCCAGGAGGTATTCCAGAAAGGAAGGAAGGTAAGAAGGAAGGAAGGTAAGAAGGAAAGAATGAAGTATGTATTCCAGGAAGGAAGAAATGAAGGAAGGAAGTATTTCAGGAAGCATTACAGGAAGTATTCCAGGAAGTAGTTCAAAATGGAAGGAAGGAAGGAAGGATTGCAGGAAGTATTCCAGGAAGGAAGGAAAGAAGCAAGGAGGGAAGGAAGGAAAGAAGTGAAGAAAGAAGGGGAGAAGGAAAGAAGGAAAGAAGGAAGGAAGTATGTATGCTAGGAAAGAAGAAAAGAAGGAAAAAAGAATTCCAGGAAGTATTCCAGGAAGTATTCCAGGAAGTAATCCAGAAAGGAAGGAAGGTAAGAAGGAAGGAAGGTAAGAATGAAAGAAGGAAGGATGTATTCCAGGAAGGAAGAAATGAAGGAAGGAAGTATTTCAGGAAGCATTACAGGAAGTATTCCAGGAAGTAGTCCAAAATGGAAGGAAGGAAGGAAAGAAGTATTGCAGGAAGTATTCCAGGAAGGAAGGAAGGAAGCAAGGAGGGAAGGAAGGAAAAAAGTTAAGAAAGAAGGGGAGAAGGAAAGAAGGAAAGAAGGAAGGAAGTATGTATGCTAGGAAAGAAGAAAAGAAGGAAAAAATAATTCCAGGAAGTATTCCAGGTAGTATTCCAGGAAGTATTCCCGGAAGTATTCCAGGAAGTATTCAAGAAAGGACGGAAGGTAAGAAGGAAGGAAGGTAAGAAGGAAAGAAGGAAGGATGTATGCCAGGAAGGAAAAAATGAAGGAAGGATGTATTTCAAAAAGCATTACAGGAAGTATTCCAGGAAGTAGTCCAAAATGGAAGGAAGGAAGGAAGTATTGCAGGAAGTATTCCAGGAAGGAAGGAAAGAAGCAAGGAGGGAAGGAAGGAAAGAAGTGAAGAAAGAAGGGAAGAAGAAGGAAAGAAGGAAGGAAGTATGTATGCTAGGAAAGAATAAAAGAAGGAAAAAAGAATTCCAGGAATTATTCCAGGATGTATTCCAGGAAGTATTCCAGGAAGTATTCCAGAAAGGAAGGAAGGTAAGAAGGAAGGAAGGTAAGAAGGAAAGAAGGAAGTATGTATTCCAGGAAGGAAGAAATGAAGGAAGGATGTATTTCAAAAAGCATTACAGGAAGTATTCCCGGAAGTAGTCCAAAATGGAAGGAAGGAAGGAAGGAAGTATTGCAGGAAGTATTCCAGGAAGGAAGGAAAGAAGCAAGGAGGGAAGGAAGGAAAAAAGTTAAGAAAGAAGGGGAGAAGGAAAGAAGGAAAGAAGGAAGGAAGTATGTATGCTAGGAAAGAAGAAAAGAAGGAAAAAAGAATTCCAGGAAGTATTCCAGGAAGTATTCCAGGAAGTAAACCAGAAAGGAAGGAAGGTAAGAAGGAAGGAAGGTAAGAAGGAAAGAAGGAAGTAATGTATTCCAGGAAGGAAGAAATGAAGGAAGGAAGTATTTCAGGAAGCATTACAGGAAGTATTCCAGGAAGTAGTCCAAAATGGAAGGAAGGAAGGAAGGAAGGAAATATTGCAGGAAGTATTCCAGGAAGGAAGGAAAGAAGCAAGGAGGGAAGGAAGGAAAGAAGTTAAGAAAGAAGGGGAGAAGGAAAGAAGGAAAGAAGGAAGGAAGTATGTATGCTAGGAAAGAAGAAAAGAAGGAAAAAAGAATTCCAGGAAGTATTCCAGGAAGTATTCCAAGAAATATTCCAGGAAGTATTCCAGGAAGTAAACCAGAAAGGAAGGAAGGTAAGAAGGAAGGAAGGTAAGAAGGAAAGAAGGAAGTATGTATTCCAGGAAGGAAGAAATGAAGGAAGGAAGTATTTCATGAAGCATTACAGGAAGTATTCCAGGAAGTAGTCCACAATGGAAGGAAGGAAGGAAGGAAGGAAGGAAGGAAGGAAGGAAGGAAGGAAGGAAGGAAGGAAGGAAGGAAGGAAGGAAGGAAGGAAGGAAGGAAGGAAGGAAGGAAGTATTCCAGGAAGGAAGGAAAGAAGCAAGGAGGGAAGGTAGGAAAGAAGTGAAGAAAGAAGGGGAGAAGGAAAGAAGGAAAGAAGGAAGGAAGTATGTATGCTAGGAAAGAAGAAAAGAAGGAAAAAAGAATTTCAGGAAGTATTCCAGGAAGTATTCCAGGAAGTATTCCTGGAAGGATTACAGGAAGTAATCCAGAAAGCAAGGAAGGTAAGAAGGAAGGAAGGTAAGAAGGAAAGAAGGAAGTATGTATTCCAGGAAGGAAGAAATGAAGGAAGGAAGTATTTCAGGAAGCATTACAGGAAGTATTCCAGGAAGTAGTCCAAAATGGAAGGAAGGAAGGAAGGAAGTATTGCAGGAAGTATTCCAGGAAGGAAGGAAAGAAGCAAGGAGGGAAGGAAGGAAAGAAGTGAAGAAAGAAGGGGAGAAGGAAAGAAGGAAAGAAGGAAGGAAGTATGTATGCTAGGAAAGAAGAAAAGAAGGAAAAAAGAATTCCAGGAAGTATTCCAGGAAGTATTCCAGGAAGTAAACCAGAAAGGAAGGAAGGTAAGAAGGAAGGAAGGTAAGAAGGAAAGAAGGAAGTATGTATTCCAGGAAGGAAGAAATGAAGGAAGGAAGTATTTCAGGAAGCATTACAGGAAGTATTCCAGGAAGTAGTCCAAAATGGAAGGAAGGAAGGAAGGAAGGAAGTATTGCAGGAAGTATTCCAGGAAGGAAGGAAAGAAGCAAGGAGGGAAGGAAGGAAAGAAGTGAAGAAAGAAGGGGAGAAGGAAAGAAGGAAAGAAGGAAGGAAGTATGTATGCTAGGAAAGAAGAAAGGAAGGAAAAAAGAATTCAAGGAAGTATTACAGGAAGTATTCCAGGACGTATTCCCGGAAGTATTACAGGAAGTATTCCAGAAAGGACGGAAGGTAAGAAGGAAGGAAGGTAAGAAGGATAGAAGGAAGTATGTATTCCAGGAAGGAAGAAATGAAGGAAGGATGTATTTTCAGGAAGCATTACTGGAAGTATTCCGGGAAGTAGTCCAAAATGGAAGGAAGGAAGGAAGTATTGCAGGAAGTATTCCAGGAAGGAAGGAAAGAAGCAAGGAGGGAAGGAAGGAAAGAAGTTAAGAAAGAAGGGGAGAAGAAGGAAAGAAGGAAGGAAGTATGTATGCTAGGAAAGAAGAAAAGAAGGAAAAAAGAATTCCAGGAAGTATTGCAGGAAGTATTCCAGGAAGTATTCCAGGAAGTATTCCAGAAAGGAAGGAAGGTAAGAAGGAAGGAAGGTAAGAAGGAAAGAAGGAAGTATGTATTCCGGGAAGGAAGAAATGAAGGAAGGAAGTATTTCAGGAAGCATTACAGGAAGTATTCCAGGAAGTAGTCCAAAATGGAAGGAAGGAAGGAAGGATTGCAGGAAGTATTCCAGGAAGGAAGGAAAGAAGCAAGGAGGGAAGGAAGGAAAGAAGTGAAGAAAGAAGGGGAGAAGGAAAGAAGGAAAGAAGGAAGGAAGTATGTATGCTAGGAAAGAAGAAAAAGAAGGAAAAAAGAATTCCAGGAAGTATTCCAGGAAGTATTCCAGAAAGGAAGGAAGGTAAGAAGGAAGGAAGGTAAGAAGGAAAGAAGGAAGTATGTATTCCAGGAAAGGAAGAAACGAAGGAAGGAAGTATTTCAGGAAGCATTACAGGAAGTATTTCAGGAAGTAGTCCAAAATGGAAGGAAGGAAGTAAGGAAGTATTGCAGGAAGTATTCCAGGAAGGAAGGAAAGAAGCAAGGAGGGAAGGAAGGAAAGAAGTGAAGAAAGAAGGGGAGAAGGAAAGAAGGAAAGAAGGAAGGAAGTATGTATTGCTAGGAAAGAAGAAAAGAAGGAAAAAAGAATTCCAGGAAGTATTCCAGGAAGTTTTCAAGGAAGTAATCCAGAAAGGAAGGAAGGTAAGAAGGAAGGAAGGTAAGAAGGAAAGAAGGAAGGATGTATTCCAGGAAGGAAGAAATGAAGGAAGGAAGTATTTCAGGAAGCATTACAGGAAATATTCCAGGTAGTAGTCCAAAATGGAAGGAAGGAAGGAAGGAAGGAAGGAAGGAAGGAAGGAAGTATTGCAGGAAGTATTCCAGGAAGGAAGGAAAGAAGCAAGGATGGAAGGAAGGAAAGAAGTTAAGAGAGAAGGGGAGAAGGAAAGAAGGAAAGAAGGAAGGAAGTATGTATGCTAGGAAAGAAGAAAAAAAGGAAAAAAGAATTTCAGGAAGTATTCCAGGAAGTATTCCAGGAAGTATTCCTGGAAGGATTACAGGAAGTATTCCAGAAAGCAAGGAAGGTAAGAAGGAAGGAAGGCAAGAAGGAAAGAAGGAAGTATGTATTCCAGGAAGGAAGAAATGAAGGAAGGAAGTATTTCAGGAAACATTACAGGAAGTATTCCAGGAAGTAGTCCAAAATGGAAGGAAGGAAGGAAGTATTGCAGGGAGTATTTCAGGAAGGAAGGAAAGAAGCAAGGAGGGAAGGAAGGAAAGAAGTGAAGAAAGAAGGGGAGAAGGAAAGAAGGAAAGAAGGAAGGAAGTATGTATGCTAGGAAAGAAGAAAAGAAGGAAAAAAGAATTCCAGGAAGTATTCCAGGAAGTATTCCAGGAAGTATTCCAGGAAGTATTCCAGAAAGGAAGGAAGGTAAGAAGGAAGGAAGGTAAGAAGGAAAGAAGGAAGTATGTATTCCAGGAAAGAAGAAATGAAGGAAGGAAGTATTTAGGGAAGCATTACAGGAAGTATTCCAGGAAGTAGTCCAAAATGGAAGGAAGGAAGGAAGGAAGAAGGAAGGAAGTAAGTATTGCAGGAAGTATTGCAGGAAGGAAGGAAAGAAGCAAGGAGGGAAGGAAGGAAAGAATTTAAGAAAGAAGGGGAGAAGGAAAGAAGGAAAGAAGGAAGGAAGTATGTATGCTAGGAAAGAAGAAAAGAAGGAAAAAAGAATTCCAGGAAGTATTCCAAGAAGATTTCCAGGAAGTATTCCAGGAAGTATTCCAGGAAGGAATCCAGAAAGGAAGGGAGGTAAGAAGGAAGGAAGGTAAGAAGGAAAGAAGGAAGTATGTATTTCAGGAAGGAAGAAATGAAGGAAGGAAGTATTTCAGGAAACATTACAGGAAGTATTCCAGGAAGTAGTCCAAAATGGAAGGAAGGAAGGAAGTATTGCAGGAAGTATTCCAGGAAGGAAGGAAAGAAGCAAGGAGGGAAGGAAGGAAAGAAGTGAAGAAAGAAGGGGAGAAGGAAAGAAGGAAGGAAGTATGTATGCTAGGAAAGAAGAAAAGAAGGAAAAAAGAATTCCAGGAAGTATTCCAGGAAGTATTCCAGGAAGTATTCCCGGAAGTATTCCAGGAAGTAATCCAGAAAGGAAGGAAGGTAAGAAGGAAGGAAGGTAAGAAGGAAAGAAGGAAGTATGTATTCCAGGAAGGAAGAAATGAAGGAAGGAATTATTTCAGGAAGCATTACAGGAAGTATTCCAGGAAGTAGTCCAAAATGGAAGGAAGGAAGGAAGGAAGCATTGCAGGAAGTATTCCAGGAAGGAAGGAAAGAAGCAAGGAGGGAAGGAAGGAAAGAAGTGAAGAAAGAAGGGGAGAAGGAAAGAAGGAAAGAAGGAAGGAAGTATGTATGCTAGGAAAGAAGAAAAGAAGGAAAAAAGAATTCCAGGAAGTATTCCAGGAAGTATTCCAGGAAGTATTCCAGGAAGTAATCCAGAAAGGAAGGAAGGTAAGAAGGAAGGAAGGTAAG
>JANCRA010000322.1:0-75184 GCA_024362935.1 Setophaga petechia
CTTCTCCCCTTCTTTCTTCACTTCTTTTCTTCCTTCCGTCCTTGCTTCTCTCCTGCCTTCCTGGAATACTTCCTGCAATACTTCCTTCCTTCCTTCCTTCCTTCCTTCCTTCCTTCCTTCCTTCCTTCCTTCCTTCCTTCCTTCCTTCCTTCCTTCCTTCCTTCCTTCCTTCCTTCCTTCCTTCCTTCCTTCCTTCCTTCCTTCCTTCCTTCCTTCCTTCCTTCCTTCCTTCCTTCCTTCCTTCCTTCCTTCCTTCCTTCCTTCCTTCCTTCCTTCCTTCCTTCCTTCCTTCCTTCCTTCCTTCCTTCCTTCCTTCCTTCCTTCCTTCCTTCCTTCCTTCCATTTTGGACTACTTCCTGGAATACTTCCTGTAATGCTTCCTGAAATACTTCCTTCCTTCATTTCTTCCTTCCTGGAATACATACTTCCTTCTTTCCTTCTTACCTTCCTTCCTTCTTACCTTCCTTCCTTTCTGGAATACTTCCGGGAATACTTCCGGGAATACTTCCTGAAATTCTTTTTTCCTTCTTTTCTTCTTTCCTAGCATACATACTTCCTTCCTTCTTTCCTTCTTTCCTTCTCCCCTTCTCTCTTACCTTCTTTCCTTCCTTCCCTCCTTGCTTCTTTCCTTCCTTCCTGGAATACTTCCTGCAAGACTTCCTTCCTTCCTTCCATTTTGGACTTCTTCCTGGAATACTTCCTGTAATGCTTCTAAAATACTTCCTTCCTTCATTTTCTTCCTTCCTGGAATACATACTTCCTTCCTTCCTTCTTACCTTCCTTCCTTCTTACCTTCCTTCCATTCTGGATTACTTCCTGGAATACTTCCTGGAATACTTCCTGGAATTCTTTTTTTCCTTCTTTTCTTCTTTCCTAGCATACATACTTCCTTCCTTCTTTCCTTCTTTCCTTCTCCCCTTCTTTCTTCACTTCTTTCCTTCCTTCCCTCCGTGCTTCTTTCCATCCTTCCTGGAATACTTCTGCAATACTTCCTTCCTTCCTTCCTTTTTGGACTACTTCCTGGAATACTTCCTGTAATGCTTCCTAAAATACTTCCTTCCTTCATTTCTTCCTTCCTGGAATACATACTTCCTTCTTTCCTTCTTACCTTCCTTCCTTCTTACCTTCGTTCCTTTCTGGAATACTTCCTGTAATCCTTCCAGGAATACTTCCTGGAATACTTCCTGGAATACTTCCTGGAATTCTTTTTTCCTTCTTTTCTTCTTTCCCTAGCATACATACTTCCTTCCTTCTTTCCTTCTTTCCTTCTCCCCTTCTTTCTTAACTTCTCTTCCTTCCTTCCTCCTTGCTTCTTTCCTTCCTTCCTGGAATACTTCCTGCAATACTTCCTTCCTTCCTTCCTTCCATTTTGGACTACTTCCTGGAATACTTCCTGTAATGCTTCCTGAAATACTTCCTTCCTTCATTTCTTCCTTCCTGGAATACATATTTCCTTCTTTCCTTCTTACCTCCCTTCCTTCTTACCTTCCTTCCTTTCTGCAATACTTCCTGGAATACTTCCTGGAATTCTTTTTTCCTTCTTTTCTTCTTTCCTAGCATACATACTTCCTTCCTTCTTTCCTTCTTTCCTTCTCCCCTTCTTTCTTCACTTCTTTCCTTCCTTCCCTCCTAGCTTCTTTCCTTCCTTCCTGGAATACTTCCTGCAATACTTCCTTCCTTCCTTCCATTTTGGACTACTTCCTGGAATACTTCCTGTAATGCTTCCTTGAAATACTTCCTTCCTTCATTTCTTCCTTCCTGGAATACATACTTCCTTCTTTCCTTCTTACCTTCCTTCCTTCTTTCCTTCCTTCCTTTCTGGAATACTTTCCTGGAATACTTCCGGGAATACTTCCTGGAATACTTCTTGGAATTCTTTTTTCCTTCTTTTCTTCTTTCCTAGTATACATACTTCCTTCCTTCTTTCCTTCATTCCTTCTCCCCTTCTTTCTTAACTTCTTTCCTTCCTTCCCTCCTTGCTTCTTTCCATCCTTCCTGGAATACTTCCTGCAATACTTCCTTCCTTCCTTCCTTTTTGGACTACTTCCTGGAATACTTCCTGTAATGCTTCCTGAAATACTTCCTTCCTTCATTTCTTCCTTCCTGGAATACATACTTCCTTCTTTCCTTCTTACCTTCCTTCCTTCTTACCGTCCTCCATTTCTGGACTACTTCCTGGAATACTTCCTGGAATACTTCCTGGAAATACTTCCTGGAATACTTCCTGGAATTCTTTTTTCCTTCTTTTCTTCTTTCCTAGCATACATACTTCCTTCCTTCTTTCCTTCTTTCCATCTCCCCTTCTTTCTTCACTTCTTTCCTTCCTTCCCTCCTTGCTTCTTTCCTTCCTTCCTGGAATACTTCCTGCAATACTTCCTTCCTTCCTTCCTTCCATTTTGGACTACTTCCTGGAATACTTCCTGTAATGCTTCCTGAAATACTTCCTTCCTTCATTTCTTCCTTCCTGGAATACATACTTCCTTCTTTCCTTCTTACCTTCCTTCCTTCTTACCTTCCTTACTTTCTGGAATACTTCTTGGAATACTTCCTGGAATACTTCCTGGAAATCTTTTTCCTTCTTTTTCTTCTTTCCTAGCATACATACTTCCTTCCTTCTTTCCTTCTTTCCTTCTCCCCCTTCTTTCTTCACTTCTTTCCTTCCTTCCCTCCTTGCTTCTTTCCTTCCTTCCTGGAATACTTCCTGCAATACTTCCTTCCTTCCATTTTGGACTACTTCCTGGAATACTTCCTGTAATGCTTCCTGAAATAATTCCTTCCTTCATTTCTTCCTTCCTGGAATACATACTTCCTTCTTTCCTTCTTACCTTCCTTCCTTCTTACCTTCCTTGCCTTTTTGGAATACTTCCTGGAATACTTCCTGGAATTCTTTTTTCCTTCTTTTCTTCTTTCCTAGCATACATACTTCCTTCCTTCTTTCCTTTTTCCTTCTCCCCTTCTTTCTTAACTTCTTTCCTTCCTTCCCTCCTTGCTTCTTTCCTTCCTTCCTGGAATACTTCCTGCAATACATCCTTCCTTCCTTCCTTCCTTCCTTCCTTCCTTCCTTCCTTCCTTCCTTCCTTCCTTCCTTCCTTCCTTCCTTCCTTCCTTCCTTCCTTCCTTCCTTCCTTCCTTCCTTCCTTCCTTCCTTCCTTCCTTCCTTCCTTCCTTCCTCCCTTCCTTCCTTCCTTCCTTCCTTCCTTCCTCCCTTCCTCCCTTCCTCCCTTCCTCCCTCCTTCCTTCCTTCCTTCCTTCCTTCCTTTCCTTCCTTCCTTCCTTCCTTCCTTCCTTCCTTCCTTCCTTCCTTCCTTCCTTCCTTCCTTCCTTCCTTCCTTCCTTCCTTCTCCTTCCTTCCTTCCTTCCTTCCTTCCCTTCCTTCCTTCCTTCCTCTCCTTCCTTCCATTTTGGACTATTTACTGGAATACTTCCTGTAATGCTTCCTGAAATACTTCCCCTTCCTTCATTTCTTCCTTCCTGGAATACATACTTCCTTCTTTCCTTCTTACCTTCCTTCCTTCTTACCTTCCTTCCTTTCTGGATTACTTCCTGGAATACTTCCTGGAATACTTCCGGGAATACTTCCTGAATACTTCCTGGAATTCTTTTTTCCTTCTTTTCTTCTTTCCTAGCATACATACTTCCTTCCTTCTTTCCTTCTTTCCTTCTCCCCTTCTTTCTTCACTTCTTTCCTTCCTTCCCTCCTTGCTTCTTTCCTTCCTTCCTGGAATGCTTCCTGCAATACTTCCTTCCTTCCTTCCATTTTGGACTACTTCCTGGAATACTTCCTGTAATGCTTCCTGAAATACTTCCTTCCTTCATTTCTTCCTTCCTGGAATACATACTTCCCTTCTTTCCTTCTTACCTTCCTTCCTTCTTACCTTCCTTCCTTTCTGGAATACTTACTGGAATACTTCCGGGAATACTTCCTGGAATACTTCCTGGAATTCTTTTTTCCTTCTTTTCTTCTTTCCTAGCATACATACTTCCTTCCTTCTTTCCTTCTTTCCTTCTCCCCTTCTTTCTTAACTTCTTTCCTTCCTTCCCTCCATGCTTCTTTCCTTCCTTCCTGAAATACTTCCTGCAATACTTCCTTCCTTCCTTCCATTTTGGACTACTTCCTGGAATACTTCCTGTAATGCTTCCTGAAATACTTCCTTCCTTCATTTCTTCCTTCCTGGAATACATACTTCCTTCTTTCCTTCTTACCTTCCTTCCTTCTTACCTTCCTTCCTTTCTGGATTACTTCCAGGAATACTTCCTGGAATACTTCCTGGAAATCTTCCTGGAATACTTCCTGGAATTATTTTTTCCTTCTTTTCTTCTTTCCTAACATACATACTTCCTTCCTTCTTTCCTTCTTTCCTTCTCCCCTTCTTTCTTCACTTCTTTTCTTCCTTCCGTCCTTGCTTCTCTCCTTCCTTCCTGGAATACTTCCTGCAATACTTCCTTCCTTCCTTCCTTCCTTCCTTCCTTCCTTCCTTCCTTCCTTCCTTCCTTCCTTCCTTCCTTCCTTCCTTCCTTCCTTCCTTCCTTCCTTCCTTCCTTCCTTCCTTCCTTCCTTCCTTCCTTCCTTCCTTCCTTCCTTCCTTCCTTCCTTCCTTCCTTCCTTCCTTCCTTCCTTCCTTCCTTCCTTCCTTCCTTCCTTCCTTCCTTCCTTCCATTTTGGACTACTTCCTGGAATACTTCCTGTAATGCTTCCTGAAATACTTCCTTCCTTCATTTCTTCCTTCCTGGAATACATACTTCCTTCTTTCCTTCTTACCTTCCTTCCTTCTTACCTTCCTTCCTTTCTGGAATACTTCCGGGAATACTTCCGGGAATACTTCCTGAAATTCTTTTTCCTTCTTTTCTTCTTTCCTAGCATACATACTTCCTTCCTTCTTTCCTTCTTCCCTTCTCACCCTTCTTTCTTCACTTCTTTCCTTCCTTCCCTCCTTGCTTCTTTCCTTCCTTCCTGGAACACTTCCTGCAATACTTCCTTCCCTTCCTTCCTTCCATGTTGGACTACTTCCTGGAATACTTCCTGTAATATTTCCTGAAATAATTCCGTCCTTCATTTCTTCCTTCCTGGAATACATACTTCCTTCTTTCCTTCTTACCTTCCTTCCTTCTTACCTTCCTTCCATTCTGGATTACTTCCTGGAATACTTCCTAGAATACTTCCTGGAATACTTCCTGGATTCTTTTTTCCTTCTTTTCTTCTTTCCTAGCATACATACTTCCTTCCTTCTTTCCTTCTTTCCTTCTCCCCTTCTCTCTTAACTTCTTTCCTTCCTTCCCTCCTTGCTTCTTTCCTTCCTTCCTGGAATACTTCCTGCAAGACTTCCTTCCTTCCTTCCATTTTGGACTTCTTCCTGGAATACTTCCTGTAATGCTTCCTAAAATACTTCCTTCCATCATTTCTTCCTTCCTGGAATACATACTTCCTTCTTTC
Source organism: Setophaga petechia (assembly GCA_024362935.1). NCBI lineage: Eukaryota > Metazoa > Chordata > Aves > Passeriformes > Parulidae > Setophaga > Setophaga petechia. The sequence continues at coordinate 5,432 of JANCRA010000322.1, forward strand.
CTTCTTACCTTCCTTCCTTCTTACCTTCCTTCCATTCTGGATTACTTCCTGGAATACTTCCGGGAATACTTCCTGAAATTCTTTTTTCCTTCTTTTCTTCCTTCCTAGCATATATACTTCCTTCCTTCTTTCCTTCTTTCCTTCTCCCCTTCTTTCTTCACTTCTTTCCTTCCTTCCCTCCTTGCTTCTTTCCTTCCTTCCTGGAATACTTCCTGCAATACTTCCTTCCTTTCTTCCATTTTGGACTACTTCCTGAAATACTTACTGTAATATTTCCTGAAATAATTCCGTCCTTCATTTCTTCCTTCCTGGAATACAATACTTCCTTCTTTCCTTCTTACGTTCCTTCCTTCTTACCTTCCTTCCATTCTGGATTACTTCCTGGAATACTTCCTAGAATACTTCCTGGAATACTTCCTGGAATTCTTTTTTCCTTCTTTTCTTCTTTCCTAGCATACATACTTTCCTTCCCTTCTTTCCTTCTTTCCTTCTCCCCCTTCTTTCTTCACTTCTTTCCTTCCTTCCCTCCCTTGCTTCTTTCCATCCTTCCTGGAATACTTCCTGCAATACTTCCTTCCTTCCTTCCTTTTTGGACTACTTCCTGGAATACTTCCTGTAATGCTTCCTGAAATACTTCCTTCCTTCATTTCTTCCTTCCTGGAATACATACTTCCTTCTTTCCTTCTTACCTTCCTTCCTTCTTACCTTCGTTCCTTTCTGGAATATTTCCTGTAATCCTTCCAGGAATACTTCCTGGAATACTTCCTGGAATACTTCCTGGAATTTTTTTCCTTCTTTTCTTCTTTCCTAGCATACATACTTCCTTCCTTCTTTCCTTCTTTCCTTCTCCCCTTCTTTCTTAACTTCTTTCCTTCCTTCCCTCCTTGCTTCTTTCCTTCCTTCCTGGAATACTTCCTGCAATACTTCCTTCCTTCCTTCCATTTTGGACTACTTCCTGGAATACTTCCTGTAATGCTTCCTGAAATACTTCCTTCCTTCATTTCTTCCTTCCTGGAATACATATTTCCTTCTTTCCTTCTTACCTCCCTTCCTTCTTACCTTCCTTCCTTTCTGCAATACTTCCTGGAATACTTCCTGGAATTCTTTTTTCCTTCTTTTCTTCTTTCCTAGCATACATACTTCCTTCCTTCTTTCCTTCTTTCCTTCTCCCCTTCTTTCTTAACTTCTTTCCTTCCTTCCCTCCTTGCTTCTTTCCTTCCTTCCTGGAATACTTCCTGCAATACTTCCTTCCTTCCATTTTGGATTACTTCCTGGAATACTTCCTGTAATGCTTCCACAATACTTCCTTCCTTCATTTCTTCCTTCCTGGAATACATACTTCCTTCTTTCCTTCTTACCTTCCTCCCTTCTTACTTCCTTCCTTTCTGGAATACTTCCTGGAATACTTCCTGGAATTCTTTTTTCCTTCTTTTCTTCTTTCCTAGCATACATACTTCCTTCCTTCCTTTCCTTCTTTCCTTCTCCCCTTCTTTCCTTAACTTCTTTCCTTCCTTCCCTCCTTGTTTCTTTCCTTCCTTCCTGGAATACTTCCTGCAATACCTCCTTCCTTCCTTCCTTTTTGGGACTACTTCCTGGAATACTTCCTGTAATGCTTCCTAAAATACTTCCTTCCTTCATTTCTTCCTTCCTGGAGATACATTACTTCCTTCTTTCCTTCTTACCTTCCTTCCTTCTTACCGTCCTCCATTTCTGGACTACTTCCTGGAATACTTCCTGGAATACTTCCTGGAATACTTCCTGGAATACTTCCTGGAATTCTTTTTTCCTTCTTTTCTTCTTTCCTAGCATACATACTTCCTTCCTTCTTTCCTTCTTTCCTTCTCCCCTTCTTTCTTCACTTCTTTCCTTCCATTCCCTCCTTGCTTCTTTCCTTCCTTCCTGGAATACTTCCTGCAATACTTCCTTCCTTCCTTCCTTCCATTTTGGACTACTTCCTGGAATACTTCCTGTAATGCTTCCTGAAATACTTCCTTCCTTCATTTCTTCCTTCCTGGAATACATACTTCCTTCTTTCCTTCTTACCTTCCTTCCTTCTTACCTTCCTTACTTTCTGGAATACTTCTTGGAATACTTCCTGGAATTACTTCCTGGAAATCTTTTTCCTTCTTTTCTTCTTTCCTAGCATACATACTTCCCTTCCTTCTTTCCTTCTTTCCTTCTCCCCTTCTTTCTTCACTTCTTTCCTTCCTTCCCTCCTTGCTTCTTTCCTTCCTTCCTGTAATACTTCCTGCAATACTGACTTCCCTTCCTTCCTTCCATTTTGGACTACTTCCTGGAATACTTCCTGTAATGCTTCCTGAAATACTTCCTTCCTTCATTTCTTCCCTTCCTGGAATACATACTTCCTTCTTTCATTCTTACCTTCCTTCCTTCTTACCTTCCTTCCTTTCTGGAATACTTCCTGGAATACTTCCTGGAATTCTTTTTTCCTTCTTTTCTTCTTTCCTAGCATACATACTTCCTTCCTTCTTTCCTTCTTTCCTTCTCCCCTTCTTTCTTCACTTCTTTCCTTCCTTCCCTCCTTGCTTCTTTCCTTCCTTCCTGGAATACTTCCTGCAATACTTCCTTCCTTCCATTTTGGACTACTTCCTGGAATACCTCCTGTAATGCTTCCTGAAATAATTCCTTCCTTCATTTCTTCCTTCCTGGAATACATACTTCCTTCTTTCCTTCTTACCTTCCTTCCTTCTTACCTTCCTTGCTTTTTGGAATACTTCCTGGAATACTTCCTGGAATTCTTTTTTCCTTCTTTTCTTCTTTCCTAGCATACATACTTCCTTCCTTCTTTCCTTTTTCCTTCTCCCCTTCTTTCTTAACTTCTTTCCTTCCTTCCCTCCTTGCTTCTTTCCTTCCTTCCTGGAATACTTCCTGCAATACTTCCTTCCTTCATTTCTTCATTCCTGGAATACATACTTCCTTCTTGACTTCTTACCTTCATTCCTTCTTACCTTCCTTCCTTTCTGGAATACTTCCTGGAATACTTCCGGGAATACTTCCTGCAATACTACCTGGAATACTTCCTGGAATTCTTTTTTCCTTCTTTTCTTCTTTCCTAGCATAAATACTTCCTTCCTTCTTTCCTTCTCCCCTTCTTTCTTAACTTTTTTCCTTCCTTCCCTCCTTGCTTCCTTCCATCCTTCCTGGAATACTTCCTGCAATACTTCCTTACTTCCTTCCTTCCATTTTGGACTACTTCCTGGAATACTTCCTGTAATGCTTCCTGAAATACTTCCTTCCTTCATTTCATCCTTCCTGGAATACATACTTCCTTCTTTCCTTCTTACCTTCCTTCCTTCTTACCTTCCTTCCTTTCTGGAATACTTCCCGGAATACTTCCGGGAATACTTCCTGGAATACTTCCTGGAATTCTTTTTTCCTTCTTTTCATCTTTCCTAGCGTACATACTTCCTTCCTTCTTTCCTTCTTTCCTTCTCCCCTTCTTTCTTAACTTCTTTCCTTCCTTCCCTCCTTGCTTCTTTCCTTCCTTCCTGGAATACTTCCTGCAATACTTCCTTCCTTCCTTCCTTCCTTCCTTCCTTCCTTCCTTCCTTCCTTCCTTCCTTCCTTCCTTCCTTCCTTCCTTCCTTCCTTCCTTCCTTCCTTCCTTCCTTCCTTCCTTCCTTCCTTCCTTCCTTCCTTCCTTCCTTCCTTCCTTCCTTCCTTCCTTCCTTCCATTTTGGACTACTTCCTGGAATACTTCCTGTAATGCTTCCTGAAATACTTCCTTCCTTCATTTCTTCCTTCCTGGAGTACATACTTCCTTCTTTCCTTCTTACCTTCCTTCCTTCTTACCTTCCTTCCTTTCTGGATTACTTCCTGGAATACTTCCTGGAATACTTCCTGGAATTCTTTTTTCCTTCTTTTCTTCTTTCCTAGCATACATACTTCCTTCCTTCTTTCCTTCTTTCCTTCTCCCCTTCTTTCTTAACTTCTTTCCTTCCTTCCCTGCTTGCTTCTTTCCTTCCTTCCTGGAATACTTCCTGCAATACTTCCTTCCTTCCTTCCATTTTGGACTACTTCCTGGAATACTTCCTGTAATGCTTCCTGAAATACTTCCTTCCTTCATTTCTTCCTTCCTGGAATACATACTTCCTTCTTTCCTTCTTACCTTCCTTCCTTCTTACCTTCCTTCCTTTCTGGAATACTTCCTGGAATACTTCCGGGAATACTTCCTGGAATACTTCCTGGAATACTTCCTGGAATTCTTTTTTCCTTCTTTTCTTCTTTCCTGGCATACATACTTCCTTCCTTCTTTCCTTCTTTCCTTCTCCCCTTCATTCCTAACTTCTTTCCTTCCTTCCCTCCTTGCTTCCTTCCTTCCTTCCTGGAATACTTCCTGCAATACTTCCTTCCTTCCTTCCTTCCATTTTGGACTACTTCCTGGAATACTTCCTGTAATGCTTCCTGAAATACTTCCTTCCTTCATTTCTTCCTTCCTGGAATACATACTTCCTTCTTTCCTTCTTACCTTCCTTCCTTCTTACCTTCCTTCCTTTCTGGAATACTTCCGGGAATACTTCCTGGAATACTTCCTGGAATTCTTTTTTCCTTCTTTTCTTCTTTCCTAGCATACATACTTCCTTCCTTCTTTCCTTCTTTCCTTCTCCCCTTCTTTCTTCACTTCTTTCCTTCCTTCCCTCCTTGCTTCTTTCCTTCCTTCCTGGAATACTTCCTGCAATGCTTCCTTCCTTCCTTCCTTCCTTCCTTCCATTTTGGACTACTTCCTGGAATACTTCCTGTAATGCTTCCTGAAATACTTCCTTCCTTCATTTCTTCCTTTTTGGAATACATACTTCCTTCTTTCCTTCTTACCTTCCTTCCTTCTTACCTTCCTTCCTTTCTGGAATACTTCCGGGAATACTTCCTGGAATACTTCCTGAAATTCTTTTTTCCTTCTTTTCTTCTTTCCTAGCATACATACTTCCTTCCTTCTTTCCTTCTTTCCTTCTCCCCTTCTTTCTTCACTTCTTTCCTTCCTTCCCTCCTTGCTTCTTTCCTTCCTTCCTGCAATACTTCCTGCAATACTTCCTTCCTTCCTTCCATTTTGGACTACTTCCTGGAATGCTTCCTGTAATATTTCCTGAAATACTTCCTTCCTTCATTTCTTCCTTCCTGGAATACATACTTCCTTCTTTCCTTCTTACCTTCCTTCCTTCTTACCTTCCTTCCATTCTGGATTACATTCTGGAATACTTCCTAGAATAATTCCTGGAATACTTCCTGGAATTCTTTTCTCCTTCTTTTCTTCTTTCCTAGCATACATACTTCCTTCCTTCTTTCCTTTTTTCCTTCTCCCCTTCTTTCTTAACTTTTTTCCTTCCTTCCCTCCTTGCTTCCTTCCTTCCTTCCTGGAATACTTCCTGCAATACTTCCTTCCTTCCTTCCTTCCTTCCTTCCTTCCTTCCATTTTGGACTACTTCCTGGAATACTTCCTGTAATGCTTCCTGAAATACTTCCTTCCTTCATTTCTTCCATCCTGGAATACATACTTCCTTCTTTCCTTCTTACCTTCCTTCCTTCTTACCTTCCTTCCTTTCTGGAATACTTCCTGGAATACTTCCGGGAATACTTCCTGGAATAGTTCCTGGAATTCTTTTTTCCTTCTTTTCTTCTTTCCTAGCATACATACTTCCTTCCATCTTTCCTTCTTTCCTTCTCCCCTTCTTTCTTAACTTCTTTCCTTCCTTCCCTCCTTGCTTCTTTCCTTCCTTCCTGGAATACTTCCTTCCTTCCTTCCTTCCTTCCTTCCTTCCTTCCTTCCTTCCTTCCTTCCTTCCTTCCTTCCTTCCTTCCTTCCTTCCTTCCTTCCTTCCTTCCTTCCTTCCTTCCTTCCTTCCTTCCTTCCTTCCTTCCATCCTTCCTTCCTTCCTTCCTTCCTTCCTTCCTTCCTTCCTTCCTTCCTTCCTTCCTTCCTTCCTTCCTTCCTTCTTTCCTTCCTTCCTTTATTCCATTTTGGACTACTTTCTGGAATACTTCCTGGAATACTTCCGGGAATACTTCCTGGAATACTTCCTTGAATTCTTTTTTCCTTCTTTTCTTCTTTCCTAGCATACATACTTCCTTCCTTCTTTCCTTCTTCTCCCCTTCTTTCTTAAACTACTTTCCTTCCTTTCCTCCTTGCTTCTTTCCTTCCTTCCTGGAATACTTCCTGCAATACTTCCTTCCTTCCTTCCATTTTGGACTACTTCCTGGAATACTTCCTGTAATGCTTCCTGAAATACATCCTTCCTTCATTTCTTCCTTCCTGGAATACATACTTCCTTCTTTCCTTCTTACCTTCCTTCCTTCTTACCTTCCTTCCTTTCTGGAATACGTCCTGGAATACTTCATGGAATACTTCCTGGAATTCTTTTTTCCTTCTTTTCTTCTTTCCTAGCATACATACTTCCTTCCTTCTTTCCTTCTTTCCTTCTCCCCTTCTTTCTTAACTTCTTTCCTTCCTTCCCTCCTTGCTTCTTTCCTTCCTTCCTGGAATACTTCCTGCAATACTTCCTTCCTTCCTTCCTTCCTTCCTTCCATTTTGGACTACTTCCTGGAATACTTCCTGTAATGCTTCCTGAAATACTTCCGTCCTTCATTTCTTCCTTCCTGGAATACATACTTCCTTCTTTCCTTCTTTCCTTCCTTCCTTCTTACCTTCCTTCCTTTCTGGAATACTTCCTGGAATACTTCCGGGAATACTTCCTGGAATACTTCCTGGAATACTTCCTGGAATACTTCCTGGAATTCTTTTTTCCTTCTTTTCTTCTTTCCTAGCATACATACTTCCTTCCTTCTTTCCTTCTTTCCTTCTCCCCTTCTTTCTTAACTTCTTTCCTTCCTTCCCTCCTTGCTTCTTTCCTTCCTTCCTGCAATACTTCCTGCAATACTTCCTTCCTTCCTTCCTTCCTTCCTTCCTTCCATTTTTGACTACTTCCTGGAATACTTCCTGTAATGCTTCCTGAAATACTTCCTTCCTTCATTTCTTCCTTCCTGGAATACATACTTCCTTCTTTCGTTCTTTCCTTCCTTCCTTCTCACCTTCCTTCCTTTCTGGAATACTTCCTGGAATACTTCCGGGAATACTTCCTGGAATACTTCCTGGAATACTTCCTGGAATTCTTTTTTCCTTCTTTTCTTCTTTCCTAGCATACATACTTCCTTCCTTCTTTCCTTCTTTCCTTCTCCCCTTCTTTCTTAACTTCTTTCCCTCCTTCCTTCTTTCTACCCTTCCTGAAATACTTCCTGCAATACTTCCTTCCTTCCTTCCATTTTGGACTACTTCCTGGAATACTTCCTGTAATGTTTCCTGAAATACTTCTTTCCTTCATTTCTTCCTTCCTGAAATACATACTTCCTTCTTTCCTTCTTACCTTCCTTCCTTCTTACCTTCCTTCCTTTCTGGATTACTTCCTGGAATACTCCCTGGAATACTTCCTGGAAATCTTCTTGGAATACTTCCTGGAATTCTTTTTTCCTTCTTTTCTTCTTTCCTAGCATACATACTTCCTTCCTTCTTTCCTTCTTTCCTTCTCCCCTTCTTTCTTAACTTCTTTCCTTCCTTCCCTCCTTGCTTCTTTCCTTCCTTCCTGGAATACTTCCTGCAATACTTCCTTCCTTCCTTCCTTCCTTCCATTTTGGACTACTTCCTGGAATACTTCCTGTAATGCTTCCTGAAATACTTCCTTCCTTCATTTCTTCCTTCCTGGAATACATACTTCCTTCTTTCCTTCTTGCCTTCCTTCCTTCTTACCTTCCTTGCTTTCTGGAATACTTCCTGTAATCCTTCCAGGAATACTTCCTGGAATACTTCCTGGAATACTTCCTGAAATTCTTTTTTCCTTTTTTTCTTCTTTCCTAGCATACATACTTCCTTCCTTCTTTCCTTCTTTCCTTCTCCCCTTCTTTCTTAACTTCTTTCCTTCCTTCCCTCCTTGCTTCTTTCCTTCCTTCCTGGAATACTTCCTGCAATACTTCCTTACTTCCTTCCTTCCTTCCTTCCATTTTGGACTACTTCCTGGAATACTTCCTGTAATGCTTCCTGAAATATTTCCTTCCTTCATTTCTTCCTTCCTGGAATACATACTTCCTTCTTTCCTTCTTACCTTCCTTCCTTCTTACCTTCCTTCCATTATGGATTACTTCCTGGAATACTTCCTGGAATACTTCCTGGAATTCTTTTTTCCTTCTTTTCTTCTTTCCTAGCATACATACTTCCTTCCTTCTTTCCTTCTTTCCTTCTCCCCTTCTTTCTTAACTTCTTTCCTTCCTTCCCTCCTTGCTTCTTTCCTTCCTTCCTGGAATACTTCCTGCAATACTTCCTTACTTCCTTCCTTCCATTTTGGACTACTTCCTGGAATACTTCCTGTATTGCTTTTTGAAATACATCCTTCCTTCATTTCTTCCTTCCTGGAATACATACTTCCTTCTTTCCTTCTTACCTTCCTTCCTTCTTACCTTCCTTCCTTTCTGGAATACTTCCTGGAATACTTCCTGGAATACTTCCTGGAATACTTCCTGGAATTGTTTTTTCCTTCTTTTCTTCTTTCCTAGCATACATACTTCCTTCCTTCTTTCCTTCTTCTCCCCTTCTTTCTTAACTTCTTTCCTTCCTTCCCTCCTTGCTTCTTTCCTTCCTTCCTGGAATACTTCCTGCAATACTTCCTTCCTTCCTTCCATTTTGGACTACTTCCTGGAATATTTCCTGTAATGCTTTTTGAAATACATCCTTCCTTCATTTCTTCCTTCCTGGAATACATACTTCCTTCTTTCCTTCTTACCTTCCTTCCTTCTTACCTTCCTTCCTTTCTGGAATACTTCCTGGAATACTTCCTGGAATACTTCCTGGAATTCTTTTTTCCTTCTTTTCTTCTTTCCTAGCATACATACTTCCTTCGTTCTTTCCTTCTTTCCTTCTCCCATTCTTTCTTAACTTCTTTCCTTCCTTCCCTCCTTGCTTCTTTCCTTCCTTCCTGGAATACTTCCTGCAATACTTCCTTCCTTCCGTCCTTCCATTTTGGACTACTTCCTGGAATACTTCCTGTAATGCTTCCTGAAATTCTTCCTTCCTTCATTTCTTCCTTCCTGGAATACATACTTCCTTCTTTCCTTCTTACCTTCCTTCCTTCCTACCTTCCTTCCTTTCTGGAATACTTCCTGGAATTCTTCCGGGAATACTTCCTGGAATACTTCGTGGAATTCTTTTTTCCTTCTTTTCTTCTTTCCTAGAATACATACTTCCTCCCTTCTTTCCTTCTTTCCTTCTTTCCTTCTCCCCTTCTTTCTTAACTTCTTTCCTTTCTTCCCTTCTTGCTTCTTTCCTTCCTTCTTGGAATACTTCCTGCAATACTTCCTTCCTTCCTTCCATTTTGGACTACTTCCTGGAATACTTCCTTTAATGCTTCCTGAAATAGTTCCTTCCTTCATTTCTTCCTTCCTGGAATACATACTTCCTTCTTTCCTTCTTACCTTCCTTCCTTCTTACCTTCCTTGCTTTCTGGAATACTTCCTGGAATACTTCCGGGAATACTTCCTGGAATTCTTCCTGGAATACTTCCTGGAATTTTTTTTTCCTTCTTTTCTTCTTTCCTAGCATACATACTTCCTTCCTTCTTTCCTTCTTTCCTTCTCCCCTTCTTTCTTAACTTCTTTCCTTCCTTCCCTCCTTGCTTCTTTCCTCCCTTCCTGGAATACTCCCTGCAATACTTCCTTCCTTCCTTCCATTTTGGACTACTTCCTGGAATACTTCCTGTAATGCTTCCTGAAATACTTCCTTCCTTCATTTCTTCCTTCCTGGAATACATACTTCCTTCTTTCCTTCTTACCTTCCTTCCTTCTTACCTTCCTTCCTTTCTGGAATACTTCCTGGAATACTTCCTGGAATACTTCCTGGAATTCTTTTTTCCTTCTTTTCTTCTTTCCTAGCACACATACTTCCTTCCTTCTTTCCTTCTTCTCCCCTTCTTTCTTAATTAATTCCTTCCTTCCCTCCTTGCTTCTTTCCTTCCTTCCTGGAATACTTCCTGCAATACTTCCTTCCTTCCTTCCATTTTGGACTACTTCCCGGAATACTTCCAGTAATGCTTCCTGAATTACATCCTTCCTTCCTTTCTTCCTTCCTGGAATACATACTTCCTTCTATCCTTCTTACCTTCATCCTTCTTACCTTCCGTCCTTTCTGGAATACTTCCTGTAATACTTCCTGTAATACTTCCTGGAATACTTCCTGGAATACTTCCTTGAATTCTTTTTTCCTTCCTTTCTTCTTTCCTAGCATACATACTTCCTTCCTTCTTTCCTTCTTTCCTTCTCCCCTTTTTTCTTAACTTCTTTCCTTCCTTCCCTTCTTTCTTCTTTCCTTCCTTCCTGGAATACTTCCGGCAATACTTCCTTCCTTCCTTCCTTCCTTCCTTCCTTCCTTCCATTTTGGACTACTTCCTGGAATACTTCCTGTAATGCTTCCTGAAATACTTCCTTCCTTCATTTCTTCCTTCCTGGAATACATACTTCCTTCTTTCCTTCTTACCTGCCTTCCTTCTTACCTTCCTTCCTTTCTGGATTACTTCCTGGAATACTTCCTGGAATACTTCCTGGAATACTTCCTGGAATACTTCCTGGAATTATTTTTTCTTTCTTTTCTTCTTTCCTAGCATACATACTTCCTTCCTTCTTTCCTTCTTTCCTTCTCCCCTACTTTCTTAACTTCTTTCCTTCCTTCCCTCCTTCCTTCTTCCTTCCTTCCTGAAATACTTACTGCAATACTTCCTTCCTTCCTTCCATTTTGGACTACTTCCTGGAATACTTGCTGTAATGTTTCCTGAAATAATTCCTTCCTTCATTTCTTCCTTCCTGGAATTCATACTTCCTTCTTTCCTTCTTGCCTTCCTTCCTTCTTACCTTCCTTCCTTTCTGGATTACTTCCTGGAATACTTCCTGGAATACTTCCTGGAAATCTTCTTGGAATACTTCCTTGAATTCTTTTTTCCTTCTTTTCTTCTTTCCTAGCATACATATTTCCTTCCTTCTTTCCTTCTTTCCTTCTCCCCTTCTTTCTTCACTTCTTTCCTTCCTTCCCTCCTTGCTTCTTTCCTTCCTTCCTGGAATACTTCCTGCAATACTTCCTTCCTTCCTTCCTTCCATTTTGGACTACTTCCTGGAATACTTCCTGTAATGCTTCCTGAAATACTTCCTTCCTTCATTTCTTCCTTCCTGGAATACATACTTCCTTCTTTCCTTCTTGCCTTCCTTCCTTCTTACCTTCCTTCCTTCCTTGAATACTTCCTGTAATCCTTCCAGGAATACTTCCTGGAATACTTCCTGGAATACTTCCTGAAACTCTTTTTTCCTTCTTTTCTTCTTTCCTAGCATACATACTTCCTTCCTTCTTTCCTTCTTTCCTTCTCCCCTTCTTTCTTCACTTCTTTCCTTCCTTCCCTCCTTGCTTCTTTCCTTCCTTCCTGGAATACTTCCTGCAATACTTCCTTCCTTCCTTCCTTCCATTTTGGACTACTTCCTGGAATACTTCCTGTAATGCTTCATGAAACACTTCCTTCCTTCATTTCTTCCTTCCTGGAATACATACTTCCTTCTTTCCTTCTTACCTTCCTTCCTTCTTACCTTCCTTCCTTTCTGGAATACTTCCTGGAATACTTCCGGGAATACTTCCTGGAATACTTCCTGGAATACTTACTGGAATTCTTTTTTCCTTCTTTTCTTCTTTCCTAGCATACATACTTCCTTCCTTCTTTCCTTCTTTCCTTCTCCCCTTCTTTCTTAACTTCTTTCCTTCCTTCCCTCCTTGCTTCTTTCCTTCCTTCCTGGAATACTTCCTGCAATACTTCCTTTCTTCCTTCCTTCCGTTTTGGACTACTTCCTGGAATACTTCCTGTAATGCTTCCTGAAATACTTCCTTCCTTCATTTCTTCCTTCCTGGAATACATACTTCCTTCTTTCCTTCTTACCTTCCTTCCTTCTTACCTTCCTACCTTTCTGGAATACTTCCTGGAATACTTCCGGGAATACTTCCGGGAATACTTCCTGGAATACTTCCTGGAATTCTTTTTTCCTTCTTTTCTTCTTTCCTAGCATACATACTTCCTTCCTTCTTTCCTTCTTTCCTTCTCCCCTTCTTTCTTAACTTTTTTCCTTCCTTCCCTCCTTGCTTCCTTCCTTCCTTCCTGGAATACTTCCTGCAATACTTCCTTCCTTCCTTCCTTCCATTTTGGACTACTTCCTGGAATACTTCCTGTAATGCTTCCTGAAATACTTCCTTCCTTCATTTCTTCCTTCCTGGAATACATACTTCCTTCTTTCCTTCTTACCTTCCTTCCTTCTTACCTTCCTCCCTTTCTGCAATACTTCCTGGAATACTTCTTGGAATACTTCCTGGAATTCTTTTTTCCTTCTTTTCTTCTTTCCTAGCATACATACTTCCTTCCTTCTTTCCCTCTTTCCTTCTCCTCTTCTTTCTTAACTTCTTTCCTTCCTTCCCTCCTTGCTTCTTTCCTTCCTTCCTGGAATACTTCCTGCAATACTTCCTTCCTTCCTTCCATTTTGGACTACTTCCTGGAATACTTCCTGTAATGCTTCCTGAAATACTTCCTTCCTTCATTTCTTCCTTCCTGGAATACATACTTCCTTCTTTCCTTCTTACCTTCCTTCCTTCTTACCTTCCTTCCTTTCTGGAATACTTCCTGGAATACTTCCTGGAATACTTCCTGGAATTCTTTTTTCTTTCTTTTCTTCTTTCCTAGCATACATACTTCCTTCCTTCTTTCCTTCTTCTCCCCTTCTTTCTTAACTACTTTCCTTCCTTCCCTCCTTGCTTCTTTCCTTCCTTCCTGGAATACTTCCTGTAATACTTCCTTCCTTCCTTCCATTTTGGACTACTTCCTGGAATACTTCCAGTAATGCTTCCTGAAATACATCCTTCCTTCATTTCTTCCTTCCTGGAATACATACTTCCTTCTATCCTCCTTACCTTCCTTCCTTCTTACCTTCCGTCCTTTCTGGAATACTTCCTGTAATACTTCCGGGAATACTTCCTGGAATACTTCCTGGAATACTTCCTGGAATTCTTTTTTCCTTCTTTTCTTCTTTCCTAACATACATACTTCCTTCCTTCTTTCCTTCTTTCCTTCTCTCCTTCTTTCTTAACTTCTTTCCCTCCTTCCCTCCTTGCTTCTTTCCTTCCTTCCTGGAATACTTCCTGCAATACTTCCTTCCTTCCTTCCATTTTGGACTACTTCCTGGAATACTTCCTGTAATGCTTCCTGAAATACTTCCTTCCTTCATTTCTTCCTTCCTGGAATACATACTTCCTTCTTTCCTTCTTACCTTCCTTCCTTCTTACCTTCCTTCCTTTCTGGAATACTTCCTGGAATACTTCTTGGAATACTTCCTGGAATTCTTTTTTCCTTCTTTTCTTTTTCCCTAGCATACATACTTCCTTCCTTCTTTCCTTCTTTCCTTCTCCCCTTCTTTTTTAATTTCTTTCCTTCATTCCCTCCTTGCTTCTTTCCTTCCTTCCTGGAATACTTCCTGCAATACTTCCTTCCTTCCTTCCATTTTGGACTACTTCCTGGAATACTTCCTGTAATGCTTCCTGAAATACTTCCTTCCTTCATTTCTTCCTTCCTGGAATACATACTTCCTTCTTTCCTTCTTACCTTCCTTCCTTCTTACCTTCCTTCCTTTCTGGAATACTTCCTGGAATACTTCTTGGAATACTTCCTGGAATTCTTTTTTCCTTCTTTTCTTTTTCCCTAGCATACATACTTCCTTCCTTCTTTCCTTCTTTCCTTCTCCCCTTCTTTTTTAATTTCTTTCCTTCATTCCCTCCTTGCTTCTTTCCTTCCTTCCTGGAATACTTCCTGCAATACTTCCTTCCTTCCTTCCATTTTGGACTACTTCCTGGAATACTTCCTGTAATGCTTCCTGAAATACTTCCTTCCTTCATTTCTTCCTTCCTGGAATACATACTTCCTTCTTTCCTTCTTACCTTCCTTCCTTCTTACCTTCTTTCCTTTCTGGAATACTTCCTGGAATACCTCCTGGAATACTTCCTGGAATTCTTTTTTCCTTCTTTTCTTCTTTCCTAGCATACATACTTCCTTCCTTCTTTCCTTCTTTCCTTCTCCCATTCTTTCTTCACTTCTTTCCTTCCTTCCCTCCTTGCTTCTTTCCTTCCTTCCTGGAATACTCCCTGCAATACTTCCTTCTATCCTTCCTTCCATTTTGGACTACTTCCTGGAATACTTCCTGTAATGCTTCCTGAAATACTTCCTTCCTTCATTTCTTCCGTCCTGGAATACATACTTCCTTCTTTCCTTCTTACCTTCCTTCCTTCTTACCTTCCTTCCTTTCTGGAATACTTCCTGGAGTACTACCGGGAATACTTCCTGTAATACTACCTGGAAAACTTCCTGGAATTCTTTTTTCCTTCTTTTCTTCTTTCCTAGCATACATACTTCCTTCCTTCTTTCCTTCTTTCCTTCTCCCCTTCTTTCTTCACTTCTTTCCTTCCTTCCCTCCTTGCTTCTTTCCTTCCTTCCTGGAATACTCCCTGCAATACTTCCTTCCTTCCATCCTTCCATTTTGGACTACTTCCTGGAATACTTCCTGTAATGCTTCCTGAAATACTTCCTTCCTTCATTTCTTCCTTCCTGGAATACATACTGCCTTCTTTCCTTCTTACCTTCCTTCCTTCTTACCTTCCTTCCTTTCTGGATTACTTCCTGGAATACTTCCTGGAATACTTCCTGGAATTCTTTTTTCCTTCTTTTCTTCTTTCCTAGCATACATACTTCCTTCGTTCTTTCCTTCTTTCCTTCTCCCATTCTTTCTTAACTTCTTTCCTTCCTTCCCTCCTTGCTTCTTTCCTTCCTTCCTGGAATACTCCCTGCAATACTTCCTTCCTTCCTTCCTTCCATTTTGGACTACTTCCTGGAATACTTCCTGTAATGCTTCCTGAAATACTTCCTTCCTTCATTTCTTCCTTCCTGGAATACATACTTCCTTCTTTCCTTCTTACCTTCCTTCCTTCTTACCTTCCTTCCTTTCTGGAATACTTCCTGGAATACTTCCTGGAATACTTCCGGGAATACTTCCTGGAATTCTTTTTTCCTTCTTTTCTTCTTTCCTAGCATACATACTTCCTTCCTTCTTTCCTTCTTCTCCCCTTCTTTCTTAACTTCTTTCGTTCCTTCCCTCCTTGCTCCTTTCCTTCCTTCCTGAAATACTTCCTGCAATACTTCCTTCCTTCCTTCCATTTTGGACTACTTCCTGGAATACTTCCTGTAATGTTTCCTGAAATACTTCCTACCTTCATTTCTTCCTTCCTGGAATACATACTTCCTTCTTTCCTTCTTACCTTCCTTCCTTCTTACCTTCCTTCCTTTCTGGATTACTTCCTGGAATACTTCCTGGAATACTTCCTGGAATACTTCCTGGAATTATTTTTTCCTTCTTTTCTTCTTACCTAGCATACATACTTCCTTCCTTCTTTCCTTCTTTCCTTCTCCCCTTCTTTCTTAACTCCTTTCCTTCATTCCCTCCTTCCTTCTTTCCTTCGTTCCTGGAATACTTCCTGCAATACTTCCTTCCTTCCTTCCTTCCTTCCATTTTGGACTACTTCCTGGAATACTTCCTGTAATGCTTCCTGAAATACTTCCTTCCTTCATTTCTTCCTTCCTGGAATACATACTTGCTTCTTTCCTTCTTACCTTCCTTCCTTCTTACCTTCCTTGCTTTCTGGAATACTTCCTGGAATACTTCCGGGAATACTTCCTGGAATACTTCCTGGAATACTTCCTGGAATTCTTTTTTCCTTCTTTTCTTCTTTCCTAGCATACATACTTCCTTCCTTCTTTCCTTCTTTCCTTCTCCCCTTCTTTCTTCACTTCTTTCCTTCCTTCCCTCCTTGCTTCTTTCCTTCCTTCCTGGAATACTTCCTGCAATACTTCCTTCCTATCTTCCTTCCATTTTGGACTACTTCCTGGAATACTTCCTGTAATGCTTCCTGAAATACTTCCTTCCTTCATTTCTTCCTTCCTGGAATATATACTTCCTTCTTTCTTTCTTACCTTCCTTCCTTCTTACCTTCCTTACTTTCTGGAATACTTCCTGGAATACTGCCTGGAATACTTCCTGGAATTCTTTTTTCCTTCTTTTCTTCTTTCCTAGCATACATACTTCCTTCCGTCTTTCCATCTTCTCCCCTTCTTTCTTAACTTCTTTCCTTCCTTCCCTCCTTGCTTCTTTCTTTCCTTCCTGGAATACTTCCTGCAATACTTCCTTCTATCCTTCCTTCCATTTTTGACTACTTCCTGGAATACTTCCTGTAATGCTTCCTGAAATACTTCCTTCCTTCATTTCTTCCATCCTGGAATACATACTTCCTTCTTTCCTTCTTACCTTCCTTCCTTCTTACCTTCCTTCCTTTCTGGAATACTTCCTGGAGTACTACCGGGAATACTTCCTGTAATACTACCTGGAAAACTTCCTGGAATTCTTTTTTCCTTCTTTTCTTCTTTCCTTGCATACATACTTCCTTCCTTCTTTCCTTCTTTCCTTCTCCCCTTCTTTCTTCACTTTTTTCCTTCCTTCCCGCCTTGCTTCTTTCCTGCCTTCCTGGAATACTTCCTGCAATACTTCCTTCCTTCCTTCCTTCCATTTTGGACTACTTCCTGGCATACTTCCTGTAATGCTTCCTGAAATAATTCCTTCCTTCATTTCTTCCTTCCTGGAATACATACTTCCTTCTTTCCTTCTTACCTTCCTTCCTTCTTACCTTCTTTCCTTTCTGGAATACTTCCTGGAATACCTCCTGGAATACTTCCTGGAATTCTTTTTTCCTTCTTTTCTTCTTTCCTAGCATACATGCTTCCTTCCTTCTTTCCTTCTTTCCTTCTCCCATTCTTTCTTCACTTCTTTCCTTCCTTCCCTCCTTGCTTCTTTCCTTCCTTCCTGGAATACTCCCTGCAATACTTCCTTCTATCCTTCCTTCCATTTTGGACTACTTCCTGGAATACTTCCTGTAATGCTTCCTGAAATACTTCCTTCCTTCATTTCTTCCATCCTGGAATACATACTTCCTTCTTTCCTTCTTACCTTCCTTCCTTCTTACCTTCCTTCCTTTCTGGAATACTTCCTGGAGTACTACCGGGAATACTTCCTGTAATACTACCTGGAAAACTTCCTGGAATTCTTTTTTCCTTCTTTTCTTCTTTCCTAGCATACATACTTCCTTCCTTCTTTCCTTCTTTCCTTCTCCCCTTCTTTCTTCACTTCTTTCCTTCCTTCCCTCCTTGCTTCTTTCCTTCCTTCCTGGAATACTCCCTGCAATACTTCCTTCCTTCCATCCTTCCATTTTGGACTACTTCCTGGAATACTTCCTGTAATGCTTCCTGAAATACTTCCTTCCTTCATTTCTTCCTTCCTGGAATACATACTTCCTTCTTTCCTTCTTACCTTCCTTCCTTCTTACCTTCCTTCCTTCTTGCCTTCCTTGCTTTCTGGAATACTTCCTGGAATACTTCCTGGAATACTTCTTGGAATACTTCCTGGAATTCTTTTTTCCTTCTTTTCTTCTTTCCTAGCATACATACTTCATTCCTTCTTTCCCTCTTTCCTTCTCCCCTTCTTTCTTAACTTCTTTCCTTCCTTCCCTCCTTGCTTCTTTCCTTCCTTCCTGGAATACTTCCTGCAATACTTCCTTCCTTCCTTCCATTTTGGACTACTTCCTGGAATACTTCCTGTAATGCTTCCTAAAATACTTCCTTCCTTCATTTCTTCCTTCCTGGAATACATACTTCCTTCTTTCCTTCTTACCTTCCTTCCTTCTTGCCTTCCTTGCTTTCTGGAATACTTCCTGGAATACTTCCTGGAATACTTCCTGGAATACTTCCTTGAATTCTTTTTTGCTTCTTTTCTTCTTTCCTAGCATACATACTTTTTTCCTTCTTTCCTTCTTCTCCCCTTCTTTCTTAACTACTTTCCTTCCTTCCCTCCTTGCTTCTTTCCTTCCTTCCTGGAATACTTCCTGCAATACTTCCTTCCTTCCTTCCTTCCATTTTGGAATACTTCCAGTAATGCTTCCAGTAATGCTTCCTGAAATACATCCTTCCTTCATTTCTTCCTTCCTGGAATACATACTTCCTTTTATCCTTCTTACCTTCCTTCCTTCTTACCTTCCGTCCTTTCTGGAATACTTCCTGTAATACTTCCTGGAATACTTCCTGGAATTCTTTTTTCCTTCTTTTCTTCTTTCCTAGCATACATACTTCCTTCGTTCTTTCCTTCTTTACTTCTCCCATTCTTTCTTAACTTCTTTCCTTCCTTCCCTCCTTGCTTCTTTCCTTCCTTCCTGGAATATTTCCTGCAATACTTCCTTCCTTCCTTCCTTCCATTTTGGACTACTTCCTGGAATACTTCCTGTAATGCTTCCTGAAATACTTCCTTCTTTCATTTCTTCCTTCCTGGAATACATACTTCCTTCTTTCCTTCTTACCTTCCTTCCTTCTTACCTTCCTTCCTTTCTGGAATACTTCCTGGAATACTACCGGGAATACTTCCTGTAATACTACCTGGAAAATTTCCTGGAATTCTTTTTTCCTTCTTTTCTTCTTTCCTTGCATACATACTTCCTTCCTTCTTTCCTTCTTTCCTTCTCCCCTTCTTTCTTCACTTTTTTCCTTCCTTCCCGCCTTGCTTCTTTCCTGCCTTCCTGGAATACTTCCTGCAATACTTCCTTCCTTCCTTCCTTCCATTTTGGACTACTTCCTGGCATACTTCCTGTAATGCTTCCTGAAATACTTCCTTCCTTCATTTCTTCCTTCCTGGAATACATACTTCCTTCTTTCCTTCTTACCTTCCTTCCTTCTTACCTTCTTTCCTTTCTGGAATACTTCCTGGAATACCTCCTGGAATACTTCCTGGAATTCTTTTTTCCTTCTTTTCTTCTTTCCTAGCATACATACTTCCTTCCTTCTTTCCTTCTTTCCTTCTCCCATTCTTTCTTCACTTCTTTCCTTCCTTCCCTCCTTGCTTCTTTCCTTCCTTCCTGGAATACTCCCTGCAATACTTCCTTCTATCCTTCCTTCCATTTTGGACTACTTCCTGGAATACTTCCTGTAATGCTTCCTGAAATACTTCCTTCCTTCATTTCTTCCATCCTGGAATACATACTTCCTTCTTTCCTTCTTACCTTCCTTCCTTCTTACCTTCCTTCCTTTCTGGAATACTTCCTGGAGTACTACCGGGAATACTTCCTGTAATACTACCTGGAAAACTTCCTGGAATTCTTTTTTCCTTCTTTTCTTCTTTCCTAGCATACATACTTCCTTCCTTCTTTCCTTCTTTCCTTCTCCCCTTCTTTCTTCACTTCTTTCCTTCCTTCCCTCCTTGCTTCTTTCCTTCCTTCCTGGAATACTCCCTGCAATACTTCCTTCCTTCCATCCTTCCATTTTGGACTACTTCCTGGAATACTTCCTGTAATGCTTCCTGAAATACTTCATTCCTTCATTTCTTCCTTCCTGGAATACATACTTCCTTCTTTCCTTCTTACCTTCCTTCCTTCTTACCTTCCTTCCTTTCTGGATTACTTCCTGGAATACTTCCTGGAATACTTCCTGGAATTCTTTTTTCCTTCTTTTCTTCTTTCCTAGCATACATACTTCCTTCGTTCTTTCCTTCTTTCCTTCTCCCATTCTTTCTTAACTTCTTTCCTTCCTTCCCTCCTTGCTTCTTTCCTTCCTTCCTGGAATACTCCCTGCAATACTTCCTTCCTTCCTTCCTTCCATTTTGGACTACTTCCTGGAATACTTCCTGTAATGCTTCCTGAAATACTTCCTTCCTTCATTTCTTCCTTCCTGGAATACATACTTCCTTCTTTCCTTCTTACCTTCCTTCCTTCTTACCTTCCTTCCTTTCTGGAATACTTCCTGGAATACTTCCTGGAATACTTCCGGGAATACTTCCTGGAATTCTTTTTTCCTTCTTTTCTTCTTTCCTAGCATACATACTTCCTTCCTTCTTTCCTTCTTCTCCCCTTCTTTCTTAACTTCTTTCGTTCCTTCCCTCCTTGCTCCTTTCCTTCCTTCCTGAAATACTTCCTGCAATACTTCCTTCCTTCCTTCCATTTTGGACTACTTCCTGGAATACTTCCTGTAATGTTTCCTGAAATACTTCCTACCTTCATTTCTTCCTTCCTGGAATACATACTTCCTTCTTTCCTTCTTACCTTCCTTCCTTCTTACCTTCCTTCCTTTTTGGATTACTTCCTGGAATACTTCCTGGAATACTTCCTGGAATACTTCCTGGAATTATTTTTTCCTTCTTTTCTTCTTACCTAGCATACATACTTCCTTCCTTCTTTCCTTCTTTCCTTCTCCCCTTCTTTCTTAACTCCTTTCCTTCATTCCCTCCTTCCTTCTTTCCTTCGTTCCTGGAATACTTCCTGCAATACTTCCTTCCTTCCTTCCTTCCTTCCATTTTGGACTACTTCCTGGAATACTTCCTGTAATGCTTCCTGAAATACTTCCTTCCTTCATTTCTTCCTTCCTGGAATACATACTTGCTTCTTTCCTTCTTACCTTCCTTCCTTCTTACCTTCCTTGCTTTCTGGAATACTTCCTGGAATACTTCCGGGAATACTTCCTGGAATACTTCCTGGAATACTTCCTGGAATTCTTTTTTCCTTCTTTTCTTCTTTCCTAGCATACATACTTCCTTCCTTCTTTCCTTCTTTCCTTCTCCCCTTCTTTCTTCACTTCTTTCCTTCCTTCCCTCCTTGCTTCTTTCCTTCCTTCCTGGAATACTTCCTGCAATACTTCCTTCCTATCTTCCTTCCATTTTGGACTACTTCCTGGAATACTTCCTGTAATGCTTCCTGAAATACTTCCTTCCTTCATTTCTTCCTTCCTGGAATATATACTTCCTTCTTTCTTTCTTACCTTCCTTCCTTCTTACCTTCCTTACTTTCTGGAATACTTCCTGGAATACTGCCTGGAATACTTCCTGGAATTCTTTTTTCCTTCTTTTCTTCTTTCCTAGCATACATACTTCCTTCCGTCTTTCCATCTTCTCCCCTTCTTTCTTAACTTCTTTCCTTCCTTCCCTCCTTGCTTCTTTCTTTCCTTCCTGGAATACTTCCTGCAATACTTCCTTCCTTCCTTCCATTTTGGACTACTTCCTGGAATACTTCCTGTAATGCTTCCTGAAATACTTCCTTCCTTCATTTCTTCCTTCCTGGAATACATACTTCCTTCTTTCCTTCTTACCTTCCTTCCTTCTTACCTTCCTTCCTTTCTGGAATACTTCCTGGAATACTTCCTGGAATACTTCCTGGAATTCTTTTTTCCTTCTTTTCTTCTTTCCTAGCATACATACTTCCTTCGTTCTTTCCTTCTTTCCTTCTCCCATTCTTTCTTAACTTCTTTCCTTCCTTCCCTCCTTGCTTCTTTCCTTCCTTCCTGGAATACTCCCTGCAATACTTCCTTCGTTCCTTCCTTCCATTTTGGACTACTTCCTGGAATACTTCCTGTAATTCTTCCTGAAATACTTCCTTCCTTCATTTCTTCCTTCCTGTAATACATACTTCCTTCTTTCCTTCTTACCGTCCTTCCTTCTTACCTTCCTTGCTTTCTGGAATACTTCCTGGAATACTTCCTGGAATACTTCCTTGAATACTTCCTGGAATTCTTTTTTCCTTCTTTTCTTCTTTCCTAGCATGCATACTTCCTTCCTTCTTTCCTTCTTCTCCCCTTCTTTCTTAACTTCTTTCGTTCCTTCCCTCCTTGCTTCTTTCCTTCCTTCCTGAAATACTTCCTGCAATACTTCCTTCCTTCCTTCCATTTTGGACTACTTCCTGGAATACTTCCTGTAATGTTTCCTGAAATACTTCCTTCCTTCATTTCTTCCTTCCTGGAATACATACTTCCTTCTTTCCTTCTTACCTTCCTTCCATCTTTCCTTCCTTCCTTTCTGGATTACTTCCTGGAATACTTCCTGGAATACTTCCTGGAATACTTCCTGGAATTATTTTTTCCTTCTTTTCTTCTTTCCTAGCATACATACTTCCTTCCTTCTTTCCTTCTTTCCTTCTCCCCTTCTTTCTTAACTTCTTTCCTTCATTCCCTCCTTCCTTCTTTCCTTGGTTCCTGGAATACTTCCTGCAATACTTCCTTCCTTCCTTCCTTCCTTCCTTCCTTCCTTCCTTCCTTCCTTCCTTCCTTCCTTCCTTCCTTCCTTCCTTCCTTCCTTCCTTCCTTCCTTCCTTCCTTCCTTCCTTCCTTCCTTCCTTCCTTCCTTCCTTCCTTCCTTCCTTCCTTCATTCCATTTTGGACTACTTCCTGGAATACTTCCTGTAATGCTTCCTGAAATACTTCCTTCCTTCATTTCTTCCTTCCTGGAATACATACTTGCTTCTTTCCTTCTTACCTTCCTTCCTTCTTACCTTCCTTGCTTTCTGGAATACTTCCTGGAATACTTCCGGGAATACTTCCTGGAATACTTCCTGGAATACTTCCTGGAATTCTTTTTTCCTTCTTTTCTTCTTTCCTAACATACATACTTCCTTCCTTCTTTCCTTCTTTCCTTCTCCCCTTCTTTCTTAACTTCTTTCCTTCCTTCCCTCCTTGCTTCTTTCTTTCCTTCCTGGAATACTTCCTGCAATACTTCCTTCCTTCCTTCCTTCCATTTTGGACTTCTTCCTGGAATACTTCCTGTAATGCTTCCTGAAATCCTTCCTTCATTTCTTCCTTCCTGGAATACATACTTCCTTCTTTCCTTCTTACCTTCCTTCCTTCTTACCTTCCTTCCTTTCTGGAATACTTCCTGGAGTACTACCGGGAATACTTCCTGTAATACTACCTGGAAAACTTCCTGGAATTCTTTTTTCCTTCTTTTCTTCTTTCCTAGCATACATACTTCCTTCCTTCTTTCCTTCTTTCCTTCTCCCCTTCTTTCTTAGCTTCTTTCCTTCCTTCCCTCCTTGCTTCTTTCCTTCCTTCCTGGAATACTTCCTGCAATACTTCCTTCCTTCCTTCCTTCCATTTTGGACTACTTCCTGGCATACTTCCTGTAATGCTTCCTGAAATACTTCCTTCCTTCATTTCTTCCTTCCTGGAATACATACTTCCTTCTTTCCTTCTTACCTGCCTTCCTTCTTACCTTCCTTCCTTTCTGGATTACTTCCTGGAATACTTCCTGGAATACTTCCTGGAATTCTTTTTTCCTTCTTTTCTTCTTTCCTAGCATACATACTTCCTTCGTTCTTTCCTTCTTTCCTTCTCACATTCTTTCTTAACTTCTTTCCTTCCTTCCCTCCTTGCTTCTTTCTTCCTTCCTGGAATACTTCCTGCAATACTTCCTTCCTTCCTTCCTTCCTTCAATTTTGGACTACTTCCTGGAATACTTCCTGTAATGCTTCCTGAAATACTTCCTTCTTTCATTTCTTCCTTCCTGGAATACATACTTCCTTCTTTCCTTCTTACCTTCCTTCCTTCTTACCTTCCTTCCTTTCTGGAATACTTCCTGGAATACTACCGGGAATACTTCCTGTAATACCACCTGGAAAACTTCCTGGAATTCTTTTTTCCTTCTTTTCTTCTTTCCTTGCATACATACTGCCTTCCTTCTTTCCTTCTTTCCTTCTCCCCTTCTTTCTTAACTTTTTTCCTTCCTTCCCTCCTTGCTTCTTTCCTGCCTTCCTGGAATACTTCCTGCAATACTTCCTTCCTTCCTTCCTTCCTTCCTTCCTTCCTTCCTTCCTTCCTTCCTTCCTTCCTTCCTTCCTTCCTTCCTTCCTTCCTTCCTTCCTTCCTTCCTTCCTTCCTTCCTTCCTTCCTTCCTTCCTTCCTTCCTTCCTTCCTTCCTTCCTTCCTTCCTTCCTTCCTTCCTTCCTTCCTTCCTTCCTTCCTTCCTTCCTTCCTTCCTTCCTTCCTTCCTTCCATTTTGGACTACTTCCTGGCATACTTCCTGTAATGCTTCCTGAAATACTTCCTTCCTTCATTTCTTCCTTCCTGGAATACATACTTCCTTCTTTCCTTCTTACCTTCCTTCCTTCTTACCTTCCTTCCTTTCTGGAATACTTCCTAGAATACTTCCTGGAATACTTCCTGGAATTCTTTTTTCCTTCTTTTCTTCTTTCCTAGCATACATACTTCCTTCGTTCTTTCCTTCTTTCCTTCTCCCATTCTTTCTTAACTTCTTTCCTTCCTTCCCTCCTTGCTTCTTTCTTTCCTTCCTGGAATACTCCCTGCAATACTTCCTTCGTTCCTTCCTTCCATTTTGGACTACTTCCTGGAATACTTCCTGTAATGCTTCCTGAAATACTTCCTTCCTTCATTTCTTCCTTCCTGGAATACATACTTCCTTCTTTCCTTCTTACCTTCCTTCCTTCTTACCTTCCTTCCTTTCTGGAATACTTCCTGGAATACTTCCTGGAATACTTCCTGGAATACTTCCTGGAATTCTTTTTTCCTGCTTTTCTTCTTTCCTAGCATACATACTTCCTTCCTTCTTTCCTTCTTCTCCCCTTCTTTCTTAACTTCTTTCGTTCCGTCCATCCTTACTTCTTTCCTTCCTTCCTGAAATACTTCCTGTAATACTTCCTTCATCCTTCCATTTTGGACTACTTCCTGGAATACTTCCTGTAATGTTTCCTGAAATACTTCCTTCCTTCATTTCTTCCTTCCTGGAATACATACTTCCTTCTTTCCTTCTTACCTTCCTTCCTTCTTACCTTCCTTCCTTTCTGGATTACTTCCTGGAATACTTCCTGGAATACTTCCTGGAATACTTCCTGGAATTCTTTTTTCCTTCTTTTCTTCTTTCCTAGCATACATACTTCCTTCCTTCTTTCCTTCTATCCTTCTCCCCTTCTTTCTTAACTTCTTTCCTTCCTTCCCTCATTGCTTCTTTCCTTCGTTCCTGGAATACTTCCTGCAATACTTCCTTCCTTCCTTCCTTCCATTTTGGACTACTTCCTGGAATACTTCCTGTAATGCTTCCTGAAATACTTCCTTCCTTCATTTCTTCCTTCCTGGAATACATACTTCCTTCTTTCCTTCTTACCTTCCTTCCTTCTTACCTTCCTTCCTTTCTGGAATACTTCCTGGAATACTTCCGGGAATACTTCCTGGAATACTTCCTGGAATACTTCCTGGAATTCTTTTTTCCTTCTTTTCTTCTTTCCTAGCATACATACTTCCTTCCTTCTTTCCTTCTTTCCTTCTCCCCTTCTTTCTTAACTTCTTTCCTTCCTTCCCTCCTTGCTTCTTTTCTTCCTTCCTGGAATACTTCCTGCAATACTTCCTTCCTTCCTTCCTTCCATTTTGGACTACTTCCTGGAATACTTCCTGTAATGCTTCCTGAAATACTTCCTTCCTTCATTTCTTCCTTCCTGGAATATATACTTCCTTCTTTCTTTCTTACCTTCCTTCCTTCTTAACTTCCTTCCTTCCTGGAATACTTCCTGGAATACTGCCTGGAATACTTCCTGGAATACTTCCTGGAATTCTTTTTTCCTTCTTTTCTTCTTTCCTAGCATACATACTTCCTTCCTTCTTTCCATCTTCTCCCCTTCTTTCTTAACTTCTTTCCTTCCGTCCATCCTTGCTTCTTTATTTCCTTCCTGGAATACTTCCTGCAATACTTCCTTCCTTCCTTCCATTTTTGACTACTTCCTGGAATACTTCCTGTAATGCTTCCTGAAATACTTCCTTCCTTCATTTCTTCCTTCCTGGAATACATACTTCCTTCTTTCCTTCTTACCTTCCTTCCTTCTTACCTTCCTTCCTTTCTGGATTACTTCCTGGAATACTTCCTGGAATACTTCCTGGAATTCTTTTTTCCTTCTTTTCTTCTTTCCTAGCATACATACTTCCTTCCTTCTTTCCTTCTTTCCTTCTCCCCTTCTTTCTTCACTTCTTTCCTTCCTTCCCTCCTTGCTTCTTTCCTTCCTTCCTGGAATACTTCCTGCAATACTTCCTTCCTTCCTTCCTTCCATTTTGGACTACTTCCTGGAATACTTCCTGTAATGCTTCCTGAAATACTTCCTTCCTTCATTTCTTCCTTCCTGGAATACATACTTCCTTCTTTCCTTCTTACCTTCCTTCCTTCTTACCTTCCTTCCTTTCTGGAATACTTCCTGGAATACTTCCTGGAATACTTCCAGGAATTCTTTTTTCCTTCATTTCTTCTTTGCTAGCATACATACTTCCTTCCTTCTTTCCTTCTTTCCTTCTCCCCTTCTTTCTTCACTTCTTTCCTTCCTTCCTTCCTAGCTTCTTTCCTTCCTTCCTTGAATACTTCCTGCAATACTTCCTTCCTTCCTTCCATTTTGGACTACTTCCTGGAATACTTCCTGTAATGCTTCCTGAAATACTTCCTTCCTTCATTTCTTCCTTCCTGGAATACATACTTCCTTCTTCCCTTCTTACCTTCCTTCCTTCTTACCTTCCTTCCTTTCTGGAATACTTCCTGGAATACTTCCTGGAATACTTCCTGGAATTCTTTTTTCCTTCTTTTCTTCTTTCCTAGCATACATACTTCCTTCCTTCTTTCCTTCTTTCCTTCTCCCCTTCTTTCTTAACTTCTTTCCTTCCTTCCCTCCTTGCCTCTTTCCTTCCTTCCTGGAATACTTCCTGCAATACTTCCTTCCTTCCTTCCATTATGGACTACTTCCTGGAATACTTCCTGTAATGCTTCCTGAAATACTTCCTTTTTTCATTTCTTCCTTCCTGGAATACATACATCCTTCTTTCCTCCTTACCTTTTTTCCTTCTTACCTTCCTTCCTTTCTGGAATACTTCTTGGAATACTTCCTGGAATACTTCCTGGAATACTTCCTGGAATACTTCCTGGAATTCTTTTTTCCTTCTTTTCTTCTTTCCTAGCATAAATACTTCCTTCCTTCTTTCCTTCTTTCCTTCTCCCCTTCTTTCTTAACTTCTTACCTTCCTTCCCTCCTTGCTTCTTTCCTTCCTTCCTGGGATACTTCCTGCAATATTTCCTTCCTTCCTTCCTTCCATTTTGGACTACTTCCTGGAATACTTCCTGTAATGCTTCCTGAAATACTTCCTTCCTTCATTTCTTCCTTCCTGGATTACATACATCCTTCTTTCCTTCTTACCTTCCTTCCTTCTTACCTTCCTTCCTTTCTGGAATACTTCCTGGAATACTTCCTGGAATACTTCCTGGAATACTTCCTGGAATTCTTTTTTCCTTCTTTTCTTCTTTCCTAGCATACATACATCCTTCCTTCTTTCCTTCTTTCCTACTCCCCTTCTTTCTTAACTTCTTTCCTTCCTTCCCTCCTGGCTTCATTCCTTCCTTCCTGGAATACTTCCTGCAATACTTCCTTCCTTCCTTCCTTCCATTTTGGACTATTTCCTGGAATACTTCCTGTAATGCTTCCTGAAATACTTAATTCCTTCATTTCTTCCTTCCTGGAATACATACTTCCTTCTTTCCTTCTTACCTTCCTTCCTTCTTACCTTCCTTCCTTTCTGGAATAGTTCCTGGAATAGTTCCTGGAATACTTCCTGGAATACTTCCTGGAATTATTTTTTCCTTCTTTTCTTCTTTCCTAGCATACATACTTCCTTCCTTCTTTCCTTCTTTCCTTCTCCCCTTCTTTCTTCTTTCCTTCCTTCCCTCCTTGCTTCTTTCCTTCCTTCCTGGAATACTTCCTGCAATACTTCCTTCCTTCCTTCCTTCCTTCCATTTTTGACTACTTCCTGGAATACTTCCTGTAATGCTTCCTGAAATACTTCCTTCCTTCATTTCTTCCTTCCTGGAATACATACTTCCTTCTTTCCTTCTTACCTTCCTTCCTTCTTACCTTCCTTCCTTTCTGGATTACTTCCTGGAATACTTCCTGGAATACTTCCTGGAATTCTTTTTTCCTTCTTTTCTTCTTTCCTAGCATACATACTTCCTTCCTTCTTTCCTTCTTTCCTTCTCCCCTTCTTTCTTCACTTCTTTCCTTCCTTCCCTCCTTGCTTCTTTCCTTCCTTCCTGGAATACTTCCTGCAATACTTCCTTCCTTCCTTCCTTCCATTTTGGACTACTTCCTGGCATACTTCCTGTAATGCTTCCTGAAATACTTCCTTCCTTCATTTCTTCCTTCCTGGAATACATACTTCCTTCTTTCCTTCTTACCTGCCTTCCTTCTTACCTTCCTTCCTTTCTGGAATACTTCCTGGAATACTTCCTGGAATACTTCCTGGAATTCTTTTTTCCTTCATTTCTTCTTTGCTAGCATACATACTTCCTTCCTTCTTTCCTTCTTTCCTTCTCCCCTTCTTTCTTCACTTCTTTCCTTCCTTCCTTCCTAGCTTCTTTCCTTCCTTCCTTGAATACTTCCTGCAATACTTCCTTCCTTCCTTCCATTTTGGACTACTTCCTGGAATACTTCCTGTAATGCTTCCTGAAATACTTCCTTCCTTCATTTCTTCCTTCCTGGAATACATACTTCCTTCTTTCCTTCTTACCTTCCTTCCTTCTTACCTTCCTTCCTTTCTGGAATACTTCCTGGAATACTTCCTGGAATACTTCCTGGAATTCTTTTTTCCTTCTTTTCTTCTTTCCTAGCATACATACTTCCTTCCTTCTTTCCTTCTTTCCTTCTCCCCTTCTTTCTTAACTTCTTTCCTTCCTTCCCTCCTTGCTTCTTTCCTTCCTTCCTGGAATACTTCCTGCAATACTTCCTTCCTTCCTTCCATTATGGACTACTTCCTGGAATACTTCCTGTAATGCTTCCTGAAATACTTCCTTTTTTCATTTCTTCCTTCCTGGAATACATACATCCTTCTTTCCTCCTTACCTTTTTTCCTTCTTACCTTCCTTCCTTTCTGGAATACTTCTTGGAATACTTCCGGGAATACTTCCTGGAATACTTCCTGGAATACTTCCTGGAATTCTTTTTTCCTTCTTTTCTTCTTTCCTAGCATAAATACTTCCTTCCTTCTTTCCTTCTCCCCTTCTTTCTTCACTTCTTTCCTTCCTTCCCTCCTTGCTTCTTTCCTTCCTTCCTGGGATACTTCCTGCAATATTTCCTTCATTCCTTCCTTCCATTTTGGACTACTTCCTGGAATACTTCCTGTAATGCTTCCTGAAATACTTCCTTCCTTCATTTCTTCCTTCCTGGAATACATAATTCCTTCTTTCCTTCTTACCTTCCTTCCTTCTTACCTTCCTTCCTTTCTGGAATACTTCCTGGAATACTTCCTGGAATACTTCCTGGAATACTTCCTGGAATTCTTTTTTCCTTCTTTTCTTCTTTCCTAGCATACATACATCCTTCCTTCTTTCCTTCTTTCCTACTCCCCTTCTTTCTTAACTTCTTTCCTTCCTTCCCTCCTTGCTTCTTTCCTTCCTTCCTGGAATACTTCCTGCAATACTTCCTTCCTTCCTTCCTTCCATTTTGGACTATTTCCTGGAATACTTCCTGTAATGCTTCCTGAAATACTTAATTCCTTCATTTCTTCCTTCCTGGAATACATACTTCCTTCTTTCCTTCTTACCTTCCTTCCTTCTTACCTTCCTTCCTTTCTGGAATAGTTCCTGGAATACTTCCTGGAATACTTCCTGGAATACTTCCTGGAATTCTTTTTTCCTTCTTTTCTTCTTTCCTAGCATACATACTTCCTTCCTTCTTTCCTTCTTTCCTTCTCCCCTTCTTTCTTCTTTCCTTCCTTCCCTCCTTGCTTCTTTCCTTCCTTCCTGGAATACTTCCTGCAATACTTCCTTCCTTCCTTCCTTCCTTCCATTTTGGACTACTTCCTGGAATACTTCCTGTAATGCTTCCTGAAATACTTCCTTCCTTCATTTCTTCCTTCCTGGAATACATACTTCCTTCTTTCCTTCTTACCTTCCTTGCTTTATACCTTCCTTCCTTTCTGGATTACTTCCTTGAATACTTCCTGGAATACTTCCTGGAATTCTTTTTTCCTTCTTTTCTTCTTTCCTAGCATACATACTTCCTTCCTTCTTTCCTTCTTTCCTTCTCCCCTTCTTTCTTAACTTCTTTCCTTCCTTCCCTCCTTGCTTCTTTCCTTCCTTCCTGGAATACTTCCTGCAATACTTCCTTCCTTCCTTCCTTCCATTTTGGACTACTTCCTGGAATACTTCCTGTAATGCTTCCTGAAATACTTCCTTCCTTCATTTCTTCCTTCCTGGAATACATACTTCCTTCTTTCCTTCTTACCTTCCTTCCTTCTTACCTTCCTTCCTTTCTGGAATACTTCCTGGAATACTTCCTGGAATACTTCCTGGAATTCTTTTTTCCTTCTTTTCTTCTTTCCTAGCATACATACTTCCTTCCTTCTTTCCTTCTTTCCTTCTCCCCTTCTTTCTTAACTTCTTTCCTTCCTTCCCTCCTTGCTTCTTTCCTTCCTTCCTGGAATACTTCCTGCAATACTTCCTTCCTTCCTTCCATTATGGACTACTTCCTGGAATACTTCCTGTAATGCTTCCTGAAATACTTCCTTTTTTCATTTCTTCCTTCCTGGAATACATACATCCTTCTTTCCTCCTTACCTTTTTTCCTTCTTACCTTCCTTCCTTTCTGGAATACTTCTTGGAATACTTCCGGGAATACTTCCTGGAATACTTCCTGGAATACTTCCTGGAATTCTTTTTTCCTTCTTTTCTTCTTTCCTAGTATAAATACTTCCTTCCTTCTTTCCTTCTTTCCTTCTCCCCTTCTTTCTTCACTTCTTTCCTTCCTTCCCTCCTTGCTTCTTTCCTTCCTTCCTGGGATACTTCCTGCAATATTTCCTTCCTTCCTTCCTTCCATTTTGGACTACTTCCTGGAATACTTCCTGTAATGCTTCCTGAAATACTTCCTTCCTTCATTTCTTCCTTCCTGGAATACATAATTCCTTCTTTCCTTCTTACCTTCCTTCCTTCTTACCTTCCTTCCTTTCTGGAATACTTCCTGGAATACTTCCTGGAATACTTCGTGAATTCTTTTTTCCTTCTTTTCTTCTTTCCTAGCATACATACTTCCTTCCTCATTCCTTCTTTCCTTCTCCCCTTCTTTCTTAACTTCTTTCCTTCCTTCCCTCCTTGCTTCTTTCCTTCCTTCCTGGAATACTTCCTGCAATACTTCCTTCCTTCCTTCCTTCCATTTTGGACTACTTCCTGGCATACTTCCTGTAATGCTTCCTGAAATACTTCCTTCCTTCATTTCTTCCTTCCTGGAATACATACTTCCTTCTTTCCTTCTTACCTTCCTTCCTTCTTACCTTCCTTCCTTTCTGGAATACTTCCTGGAATACTTCCGGGAATACTTCCTGGAATACTTCCTGGAAAACTTCCTGGAATTCTTTTTTCCGTCTTTTCTTCTTTCCTTGCATACATACTTCCTTCCTTCTTTCCTTCTTTCCTTCTCCCCTTCTTTCTTAACTTCTTTCCTTCATTCCCTCCTTCCTTCTTTCCTTCGTTCCTGGAATACTTCCTGCAATACTTCCTTCCTTCCTTCCTTCCTTCCATTTTGGACTACTTCCTGGAATACTTCCTGTAATGCTTCCTGAAATACTTCCTTCCTTCATTTCTTCCTTCCTGGAATACATACTTCCTTCTTTCCTTCTTACCTTCTTTCCTTCTTACCTTGCTTCCTTTCTGGATTACTTCCTGGAATACTTCCGGGAATGCTTCCTGGAATACTTCCTGGAATACTCCTGGAATTCTTTTTTCCTTTTTTTCTTCTTTCCTAACATACATACTTCCTTCCTTCGTTCCTTCTTTCCTTCTCCCATTCTTTCTTAACTTCTTTCCTTCCTTCCCTCCTTGCTTTCTTTCCTTCCTTCCTGGAATACTTCCTGCAATACTTCCTTCCTTCCTTCCATTTTGGACTACTTCCTGGAATACTTCCTGTAATGCTTCCTGAAATACTTCCTTCCTTCATTTCTTCCTTCCTGGAATACATACTTCCTTCTTTCCTTCTTACCTTCCTTCCTTCTTACCTTCCTTCCTTTCTGGAATACTTCCTGGAATACTACCGGGAATACTTCCTGTAATACTACCTGGAAAACTTCCTGGAATTCTTTTTTCCTTCTTTTCTTCTTTCCTTGCATACATACTTCCTTCCTTCTTTCCTTCTTTCCTTCTCCCCTTCTTTTTTCACTTTTTTCCTTCCTTCCCTCCTTGCTTCTTTCCTTCCTTCCTGGAATACTTCCTGCAATACTTCCTTCCTTCCTTCCTTCCTTCCATTTTGGACTACTTCCTGGAATACTTCCTGTAATGCTTCCTTAAATACTTCCTTCCTTCATTTCTTCCTTCCTGGAATACATACTTCCTTCTTTCCTTCTTACCTTCCTTCCTTCTTACCTTCCTTCCTTTCTGGAATACTTCCTGGAATACTTCCTGGAATACTTCCTGGAATTCTTTTTTCCTTCTTTTCTTCTTTCCTAGCATACATACTTCCTTCGTTCTTTCCTTCTTTCCTTCTCCCATTCTTTCTTAACTTCTTTCCTTCCTTCCCTCCTTGCTTCTTTCCTTCCTTCCTGGAATACTTCCTGCAATACTTCCTTCCTTCCTTCCTTCCATTTTGGACTACTTCCTGGAATACTTCCTGCAATGCTTCCTGAAATACTTCCTTCCTTCATTTCTTCCTTCCTGGAATACATACTTCCTTCTTTCCTTCTTACCTTCCTTCCTTCTTACCTTCCTTCCTTTCTGGAATACTTCCTGGAATACTACCGGGAATACTTCCTGTAATACTACCTGGAAAACTTCCTGGAATTCTTTTTTCCTTCTTTTCTTCTTTCCTTGCATACATACTTCCTTCCTTCTTTCCTTCTTTCCTTCTCCCCTTCTTTCTTAACTTTTTTCCTTCCTTCCCTCCTTGCTTCTTTCCTGCCTTCCTGGAATACTTCCTGCAATACTTCCTTCCTTCCTTCCTTCCATTTTGGACTACTTCCTGGCATACTTCCTGTAATGCTTCCTGAAATACTTCCTTCCTTCATTTCTTCCTTCCTGGAATACATACTTCCTTCTTTCCTTCTTACCTTCCTTCCTTCTTACATTCCTTCCTTTCTGGAATACTTCCTGGAGTACTTCCTGGAATACTTCCTGGAATTCTTTTTTCCTTCTTTTCTTCTTTCCTAGCATACATACTTCCTTCCTTCTTTCCTTCTTTCCTTCTCCCCTTCTTTCTTCACTTCTTTCCTTCCTTCCCTCCTTGCTTCTTTCCTTCCTTCCTGGAATACTCCCTGCAATACTTCCTTCCTTCCTTCCTTCCATTTTGGACTACTTCCTGGAATACTTCCTGTAATGCTTCCTGAAATACTTCCTTCCTTCATTTCTTCCTTCCTGGAATACATACTTCCTTCTTTCCTTCTTACCTTCCTTCCTTCTTACCTTCCTTCCTTTCTGGAATACTTCCTGGAATACTCCCTGGAATACTTCCTGGAATACTTCCTGGAATTCTTTTTTCCTTCTTTTCTTCTTTCCTAGCATACATACTTCCTTCCTTCTTTCCTTCTTCTCCCCTTCTTTCTTAACTTCTTTCGGTCCGTCCCTCCTTGCTTCTTTCCTTCCTTCCTGAAATACTACCTGCAATACTTCCTTCATCCTTCCATTTTGGACTACTTCCTGGAATACTTCCTGTAATGTTTCCTGAAATACTTCCTTCCTTCATTTTTTCCTTCCTGGAATACATACTTCCTTCTTTCCTTCTTACCTTCCTTCCTTCTTACCTTCCTTCTTACCTTCCTTCCTTTCTGGAATACTTCCTGGAATACTTCCTGGAATACTTCCTGGAATTCTTTTTTCCTTCTTTTCTTCTTTCCTAGCATACATACTTCCTTCCTTCTTTCCTTCTTTCCTTCTCCCCTTCTTTCTTAACTTCTTTCCTTCATTCCCTCCTTCCTTCTTTCCTTCCTTCCTGGAATACTTCCTGCAATACTTCCTTCCTTTCTTCCTTCCATTTTGGACTACTTCCTGGAATACTTCCTGATATGCTTCCTGAAATAGTTCCTTCCTTCATTTCTTCCTTCCTGGAATACATACTTCCTTCTTTCCTTCTTACCTTCCTTCCTTCTTACCTTCCTTGCTTTCTGGAATACTTCCTGGAATACTTCCTGGAATTCTTTTTTCCTTCTTTTCTTCTTTCCTAGCATACATACTTCCTTCCTTCTTTCCTTCTTTCTTTCTCCCCTTCTTTCTTCAGTTCTGTCCTTCCTTCCCTCCTTGCTTCTTTCCTTCCTTCCTGGAATACTTCCTGCAATACTTCCTTCCTATCTTCCTTCCATTTTGGACTACTTCCTGGAATACTTCCTGTAATGCTTCCTGAAATACTTCCTTCCTTCATTTCTTCCTTCCTGGAATATATACTTCCTTCTTTCTTTCTTACCTTCCTTCCTTCTTACCTTCCTTCCTTTCTGGAATACTTCCTGGAATACTTCCTGGAATACTTCCTTGAATACTTCCTGGAATTCTTTTTTCCTTCTTTTCTTCTTTCCTAGCATACATACTTCCTTCCTTCTTTCCATCTTCTCCCCTTCTTTCTTAACTTCTTTCCTTCCTTCCCTCCTTGCTTCTTTCTTTCCTTCCTGGAATACTTCCTGCAATACTTCCTTCCTTCCTTCCATTTTGGACTACTTCCTGGAATACTTCCTGTAATGCTTCCTGAAATACTTCCTTCCTTCATTTCTTCCTTCCTGGAATACATACTTCCTTCTTTCCTTCTTACCTTCCTTCCTTCTTACCTTCCTTCCTTTCTGGAATACTTCCTGGAATACTACCGGGAATACTTCCTGTAATACTACCTGGAAAACTTCCTGGAATTCTTTTTTCCTTCTTTTCTTCTTTCCTTGCATACATACTTTCTTCCTTCTTTCCTTCTTTCCTTCTCCCCTTCTTTCTTAACTTCTTTCCTTCCTTCCCTCCTTGCTTCTTTCCTTCCTTCCTGGAATACTTCCTGCAATACTTCCTTCCTTCCTCCCTTCCATTTTGGACTACTTCCTGGATTACTTCCTGTAATGCTTCCTGAAATACTTCCTTCCTTCATTTCTTCCTTCCTGGAATACATACTTCCTTCTTTCCTTCTTACCTTCCTTCCTTCTTACCTTCCTTCCTTTCTGGAATACTTCCTGGAATACTTCCTGGAATACTTCCTGGAATTCTTTTTTCCTTCTTTTCTTCTTTCCTAGCATACATACTTCCTTCCTTCTTTCCTTCTTTCCTTCTCCCATTCTTTCTTAACTTCTTTCCTTCCTTCCCTCTTTGCTTCTTTCCTTCCTTCCTGGAATACTTCCTGCAATACTTCCTTCCTTCCGTCCTTCCATTTTGGACTACTTCCTGGAATACTTCCTGTAATGCTTCCTGAAATACTTCCTTCCTTCATTTTTTCCTTCCTGGAATACATACTTCCTTCTTTCCTTCTTACCTTCCTTCCTTCTTACCTTCCTCCCTTTCTGGAATACTTCCTGGAATTCTTCCGGGAATACTTCCTGCAATACTTCCTGGAATTCTTTTTTCCTTCTTTTCTTCTTTCCTAGCATACAGACTTCCTTCCTTCTTTCCTTCTTTCCTTCATTCCTTCTCCCCTTCTTTCTTAACTTCTTTCCTTTCTTCCCTCCTTGCTTCTTTCCTTCCTTCCTGGAATACTTCCTGCAATACTTCCTTCCTTCCTTCCTTCCATTTTGGACTACTTCCTGGAATACTTCCTGTAATGCTTCCTGAAATACTTCCTTCCTTCATTTCTTCCTTCCTGGAATACATACTTCCTTCTTTCCTTCTTACCTTCCTTCCTTCCTTCTTACCTTCCTTGCTTTCTGGAATACTTCCTGGAATACTTCCGGGAATACTTCCTGGAATACTTCCTGGAATACTTCCTGGAATTCTTTTTTCCTTCTTTTCTTCTTTCCTAGCATACATACTTCCTTCCTTCTTTCCTTCTTTCCTTCTCCCCTTCTTTCTTCACTTCTTTCCTTCCTTCCCTCCTTGCTTCTTTCCTTCTTTCCTGGAATACTCCCTGCAATACTTCCTTCCTTCCTTCCATTTTGGACTACTTCCTGGAATACTTCCTGTAATGCTTCCTGAAATAATTCCTTCCTTCATTTCTTCCTTCCTGGAATACATACTTCCTTCTTTCCTTCTTACCTTCCTTCCTTCTTACCTTCCTTCCTTTCTGGAATACTTCCGGGAATACATCCTGGAATACTTCCTGGAATACTTCCTGGAATACTTCCTGGAATTCTTTTTTCCTTCTTTTCTTCTTTCCTAGCATACATACTTCCTTCCTTCTTTCCTTCTTTCCTTCTCCCCTTCTTTCTTCACATCTTTCCTTCCTTCCCTCCTTGCTTCTTCCCTGCCTTCCTGGAATACTTCCTGCAATACTTCCTTCCTTCCTTCCTTCCATTTTGGACTACTTCCTGGATAACTTCCTGTAATGCTTCCTGAAATACTTCCTTCCTTCATTTCTTCCTTCCTGGAATACATACTTCCTTCTTTCCTTCTTACCTTCCTTCCTTCTTACCTTCCTTCCTTTCTGGAATACTTCCTGGAATACTTCCTGGAATACTTCCTGGAATTCTTTTTTCCTTCTTTTCTTCTTTCCTAGCATACATACTTCCTTCCTTCTTTCCTTCTTTCCTTCTCCCCTTCTTTCTTCACATCTTTCCTTCCTTCCCTCCTTGCTTCTTTCCTTCCTTCCTTGAATACTTCCTGCAATACTTCCTTCCTTCCTTCCTTCCATTTTGGACTACTTCCTGGAATACTTCCTGTAATGCTTCCTGAAATACTTCCTTCCTTCATTTCTTCCTTCCTGGAATACATACTTCCTTCTTTCCTTCTTAACTTCCTTCCTTCTTACCTTCCTTCCTTCTTACCTTCCTTCCTTTCTGGAATACTTCCTGGAATACTTCCTGGAATACTTCCTGGAATACTTCCTGGAATTCTTTTTTCCTTCTTTTCTTCTTTCCTAGCATACATACTTCCTTCCTTCTTTCCTTCTTTCTTTCTCCCCTTCTTTCTTCAGTTCTGTCCTTCCTTCCCTCCTTGCTTCTTTCCTTCCTTCCTGGAATACTTCCTGCAATACTTCCTTCCTTCCTTCCTTCCTTCCTTCCTTCCTTCCTTCCTTCCTTCCTTCCTTCCTTCCTTCCTTCCTTCCTTCCTTCCTTCCTTCCTTCCTTCCTTCCTTCCTTCCTTCCTTCCTTCCTTCCTTCCTTCCTTCCTTCCTTCCTTCCTTCCTTCCTTCCTTCCTTCCTTCCTTCCTTCCTTCCTTCCTTCCTTCCTTCCTTCCATTTTGGACTACTTCCTGGAATACTTCCTGTAATGCTTCCTGAAATACTTCCTTCCTTCATTTCTTCCTTCCTGGAATACATACTTCCTTCTTTCCTTCTTACCTTCCTTCCTTCTTACCTACCTTCCTTTCTGGAATACTTCCTGGAATACTTCCTGGAATACTTCCGGGAATACTTCCTGGAATTCTTCCTGGAATTTTTTTTTTCCTTCTTTTCTTCTTTCCTAGCATACATACTTCCTTCTTTCCTTCTTTCCTTCTCCCCTACTTTCTTAACTTCTTTCCTTCCTTCCCTCCTTGCTTCTTTTCTTCATTCCTGGTATACTTCCTGCAATACTTCCTTCCTTCCTTCCTTCCTTCCGTTTTGGACTACTTCCTGGAATACTTCCTGTAATGCTTCCTGAAATACTTCCTTCCTTCATTTCTTCCTTCCTGGAATACATACTTCCTTCTTTCCTTCTTACCTTCCTTCCTTCTTACCTTCCTTCCTTTCTGGAATACTTCCTGGAATACTTCCTGGAATACTTCCTGGAATTCTTTTTTCCTCTTTTCTTCTTTCCTAGCATACATACTTCCTTCCTTCTTTCCTTTTTTCCTACTCCCCTTCTTTCTAAACTTCTTTCCTTCCTTCCCTCCTTGCTTCTTTCCTTCCTTCCTGGAATACTTCCTGCAATACTTCCTTCCTTCCTTCCTTCGATTTTGGACTATTTCCTGGAATACTTCCTGTAATGCTTCCTGAAATACTTAATTCCTTCATTTCTTCCTTCCTGGAATACATACTTCCTTCTTTCCTTCTTACCTTCCTTCCTTCTTACCTTCCTTCCTTTCCGGAATACTTCCTGGAATACTTCCTAGAATAATTCCTGGAATACTTCCTGGAATTCTTTTTTCCTTCTTTTCTTCTTTCCTAGCATACGTACTTAGTTCCTTCTTTCCTTCTTTCCTACTCCCCTTCTTTCTTCTTTCCTTCCTTCCCTCCTTGCTTCTTTCCTTCCTTCCTGGAATACTTCCTGCAATACTTCCTTCCTTCCTTCCTTCCTTCCTTCCATTTTGGACTAATTCCTGGAATACTTCCTGTCATGCTTCCTGAAATACTTCCTTCCTTCATTTCTTCCTTCCTGGAATACATACTTCCTTCTTTCCTTCTTACCTTCTTTCCTTCTTACCTTGCTTCCTTTCTGGATTACTTCATGGAATACTTCCGGGAATACTTCCTGGAATACTTCCTGGAATACTCCTGGAATTCTTTTTTCCTTCTTTTCTTCTTTCCTAACATACATACTTCCTTCCTTCGTTCCTTCTTTCCTTCTCCCATTCTTTCTTAACTTCTTTCCTTCCTTCCCTCCTTGCTTCTTTCCTTCCTTCCTGGAATACTTCCTGCAATACTTCCTTCCTTCCTTCCTTCCATTTTGGACTACTTCCTGGAATACTTCCTGAAATGCTTCCTGAAATACTTCCTTCCTTCATTTCTTCCTTCCTGGAATACATACTTCCTTCTTTCCTTCTTACCTTCCTTCCTTCTTACCTTCCTTCCTTTCTGGAATACTTCCTGGAATACTACCGGGAATACTTCCTGTAATACTACCTGGAAAACTTCCTGGAATTCTTTTTTCCTTCTTTTCTTCTTTCCTTGCATACATACTTCCTTCCTTCTTTCCTTCTTTCCTTCTCCCCTTCTTTCTTAACTTCTTTCCTTCCTTCCCTCCTTGCTTCTTTCCTTCCTTCCTGGAATACTTCCTGCAATACTTCCTTCCTTCCTCCCTTCCATTTTGGACTACTTCCTGGATTACTTCCTGTAATGCTTCCTGAAATACTTCCTTCCTTCATTTCTTCCTTCCTGGATTACATACTTCCTTCTTTCCTTCTTATTTTCCTTCCTTCTTACGTTCCTGCCTTTCTGGAATACTTCCTGGAACGCTTCCGGGAATACATCCCGGAATTATTTTTTCCTTCTTTTCTTCTTTCCTAGCATACATACTTCCTTCCTTCTTTCCTTCTTTCCTTCTCCCATTCTTTCTTAACTTCTTTCCTTCCTTCCCTCTTTGCTTCTTTCCTTCCTTCCTGGAATACTTCCTGCAATACTTCCTTCCTTCCGTCCTTCCATTTTGGACTACTTCCTGGAATACTTCCTGTAATGCTTCCTGAAATACTTCCTTCCTTCATTTTTTCCTTCCTGGAATACATACTTCCTTCTTTCCTTCTTACCTTCCTTCCTTCTTACCTTCCTTCCTTTCTGAAATACTTCCTGGAATTCTTCCGGGAATACTTCCTGGAATACTTCCTGGAATTCTTTTTTCCTTCTTTTCTTCTTTCCTAGCATACAGACTTCCTTCCTTCTTTCCTTCTTTCCTTCTTTCCTTCTCCCCTTCTTTCTTAACTTCTTTCCTTTCTTCCCTCCTTGCTTCTTTCCTTCCTTCCTGGAATACTTCCTGCAATACTTCCTTCCTTCCTTCCTTCCATTTTGGACTACTTCCTGGAATACTTCCTGTAATGCTTCCTTAAATACTTCCTTCCTTCATTTCTTCCTTCCTGGAATACATACTTCCTTCTTTCCTTCTTACCTTCCTTCCTTCTTACCTTCCTTGCTTTCTGGAATACTTCCTGGAATACTTCCGGGAATACTTCCTGGAATACTTCCTGGAATACTTCCTGGAATTCTTTTTTCCTTCTTTTCTTCTTTCCTAGCATACATACTTCCTTCCTTCTTTCCTTCTTTCCTTCTCCCCTTCTTTCTTCACTTCTTTCCTTCCTTCCCTCCTTGCTTCTTTCCTTCCTTCCTGGAATACTCCCTGCAATACTTCCTTCCTTCCTTCCATTTTGGACTACTTCCTGGAATACTTCCTGTAATGCTTCCTGAAATAATTCCTTCCTTCATTTCTTCCTTCCTGGAATACATACTTCCTTCTTTCCTTCTTACCTTCCTTCCTTCTTACCTTCCTTCCTTTCTGGAATACTTCCGGGAATACATCCTGGAATACTTCCTGGCATACTTCATGGAATACTTCCTGGAATTATTTTTTCCTTCTTTTCTTCTTTCCTAGCATACATACTTCCTTCCTTCTTTCCTTCTTTTCTTCTCCCCTTCTTTCTTAACTTCTTTCCTTCCTTCCCTCCTTGGTTCTTGCCTGCCTTCCTGGAATACTTCCTGCAATACTTCCTTCCTTCCTTCCTTCCATTTTGGACTACTTCCTGGAATACTTCCTGTAATGCTTCCTGAAATACTTCCTTCCCTCTTTTCTTCCTTCCTGGAATACATACTTCCTTCTTTCCTTCTTACCTTCCTTCCTTCTTACCTTCCTTCCTTTCTGGAATACTTCCTGGAATACTTCCTGGAATACTTCCTGGAATACTTCCTGGAATTCTTTTTTCCTTCTTTTCTTCTTTCCTAGCATACA
This sequence comes from Setophaga petechia, assembly GCA_024362935.1. Taxonomy (NCBI): domain Eukaryota; kingdom Metazoa; phylum Chordata; class Aves; order Passeriformes; family Parulidae; genus Setophaga; species Setophaga petechia. The sequence goes on from JANCRA010000322.1 coordinate 46,082, forward strand.
TACTTCCTTCCTTCTTTCCTTCTTTCCTTCTCCCCTTCTTTCTTCACATCTTTCCTTCCTTCCCTCCTTGCTTCTTTCCTTCCTTCCTGGAATACTTCCTACAATACTTCCTTCCTTCCTTCCTTCCATTTTGGACTACTTCCTGGAATACTTCCTGTAATGCTTCCTGAAATACTTCCTTCCTTCATTTCTTCCTTCCTGGAATACATACTTCCTTCTTTCCTTCTTAACTTCCTTCCTTCTTACCTTCATTCCTTCTTACCTTCCTTCCTTTCTGGAATACTTCCTGGAATACTTCCTGGAATACTTCCTGGAATTCTTTTTTCCTTCTTTTCTTCTTTCCTAGCATACATACTTCCTTCCTCTTTCCTTCTTTCCTTCTCCCCTTCTTTCTTAACTTCTTTCCTTCCTTCCCTCCTTGCTTCTTTCCTTCCTTCCTGGAATACTTCCTGCAATACTTCCTTCCTTCCTTCCTTCCTTCCTTCCTTCCATTTTGGACTACTTCCTGGAATACTTCCTGTAATGCTTCCTGAAATACTTCCTTCCTTCATTTCTTCCTTCCTGGAATACATACTTCCTTCTTTCCTTCTTACCTTCCCTCCTTCTTACCTTCCTTCCTTTCCGGAATACTTCCGAGAATACTTCCTGGAATACTTCCGGGAATACTTCCTGGAATACTTCCTGGAATTTTTTTTTCCTTCTTTTCTTCTTTCCTAGCATACATACTTCCTTCTTTCCTTCTTTCCTTCTCCCCTTCTTTCTTCACTTCTTTCCTTCCTTCCCTCCTTGCTTCTTTCCTTCCTTCCTGGTATACTTCCTGCAATACTTCCTTCCTTCCTTCCTTCCTTCCTTCCGTTTTGGACTACTTCCTGGAATACTTCCTGTAATGCTTCCTGAAATACTTAATTCCTTCATTTCTTCCTTCCTGGAATACATACTTCCTTCTTTCCTTCTTACCTTCCTTCCTTCTTACCTTCCTTCCTCTCCGGAATACTTCCTGGAATACTTCCTGGAATAATTCCAGGAATACTTCCTGGAATTCTTTTTTCCTTCTTTTCTTCTTTCCTAGCATACGTACTTCCTTCCTTCTTTCCTTCTTTCCTACTCCCCTTCTTTCTTCTTTCCTTCCTTCCCTCCTTGCTTCTTTCCTTCCTTCCTGGAATACTTCCTGCAATACTTCCTTCCTTCCTTCCTTCCTTCCTTCCTTCCTTCCTTCCTTCCTTCCTTCCTTCCTTCCTTCCTTCCTTCCTTCCATTTTGGACTAATTCCTGGAATACTTCCTGTAATGCTTCCTTAAATAGTTCCTTCCTTCATTTCTTCCTTCCTGGAATACATACTTCCTTCTTTCCTTCTTACCTTCCTTGCTTCTTACCTTCCTTCCTTTCTGGAATACTTCCTGGAATACTTCCTGGAATACTTCCTGGAATTCTTTTTTCCTTCTTTTCTTCTTTCCTAGCATACATACTTCCTTCCTTCTTTCCTTCTTTCCTTCTCCCCTTCTTTCTTCACTTCTTTCCTTCCTTCCCTCCTTGCTTCTTTCCTTCCTTCCTGGAATACTTCCTGCAATACTTCCTTCCTTCTTCCTTCCATTTTGGACTACTTCCTGGAATACTTCCTGTAATGCTTCCTGAAATACTTCCTTCCTCCATTTCTTCCTTCCTGGAATACATGCTTCCTTCTTTCCTTCTTACCTTCCTTGCTTCTTACCTTCCTTCCTTTCTGGAATACTTCCTGGAATACTTCCTGGAATACTTCCTGGAATTCTTTTTTCCTTCTTTTCTTTTTTCCTAGCATACATACTTCCTTCCTTCTTTCCTTCTTTCCTTCTCCCCTTCTTTCTTCACTTATTTCCTTCCTTCCCTCCTTGCTTCTTTCCTTCCTTCCTGGAATACTTCCTGCAATACTTCCTTCCTTCCTTCCTTCCATTTTGGACTACTTCCTGGAATACTTCCTGTAATGCTTCCTGAAATACTTCCTTCCTTCATTTCTTCCTTCCTGGAATACATACTTCCTTCTTTCCTTCTTACCTTCCTTCCTTCTTACCTTCCTTCCTTTCTGGAATACTTCCGGGAATACTTCCTGGAATACTTCCTGGAATACTTCATGGAATACTTCCTGGAATTCTTTTTTCCTTCCTTTCTTCTTTCCTAGCATACATACTTCCTTCCTTCTTTCCTTCTCCGCTTCTTTCTTCACTTCTTTCCTTCCTTCCCTCCTTGCTTCTTTCCTTCCTTCCTGGAATACTCCCAGCAATACTTCCTTCCTTCCTTCCTTCCATTTTGGACTACTTCGTGGAATACTTCCTGTAATGCTTCCTGAAATAATTCCTTCCTTCATTTCTTCCTTCCTGGAATACATACTTCCTTCTTTCCTTCTTACCTTCCTTCCTTCTTACCTTCCTTCCTTTCTGGAATACTTCCTGGAATACTTCCTGGAATACTTCCTGGAATACTTCCTGGAATTCTTTTTTCCTTCTTTTCTTCTTTCCTAGCATACATACTTCCTTCCTTCTTTCCTTCTTCTCCCCTTTTTTCTTAACTTCTTTCGTTCCGTCCCTCCATGCTTCTTTCCTTCCTTCCAGAAATACTTCTTGCAATACTTCCTTCATCCTTCCATTTTGGACTACTTCCTGGAATACTTCCTGTAATGTTTCCTGAAATACTTCCTTCCTTCATTTCTTCCTTCCTGGAATACATACTTCCTTCTTTCCTTCTTACCTTCCTTCCTTCTTACTTTCCTTGCTTTCTGGAATACTTCCTGGAATACTTCCGGGAATACTTCCTGGAATACTTCCTGGAATACTTCCTGGAATTCTTTTTTCCTTCTTTTCTTCTTTCCTTGCATACATACTTCCTTCCTTCTTTCCTTCTTTCCTTCTCCCCTTCTTTCTTAACTTTTTTCCTTCCTTCCCGCCTTGCTTCTTTCCTGCCTTCCTGGAATACTTCCTGCAATACTTCCTTCATTCCTTCCTTCCATTTTGGACTACTTCCTGGCATACTTCCTGTAATGCTTCCTGAAATACTTCCTTCCTTCATTTCTTCCTTCCTGGAATACATACTTCCTTCTTTCCTTCTTACCTTCCTTCCTTCTTACCTTCTTTCCTTTCTGGAATACTTCCTGGAATACCTCCTGGAATACTTCCTGGAATTCTTTTTTCCTTCTTTTCTTTTTTCCTAGCATACATACTTCCTTCGTTCTTTCCTTCTTTCCTTCTCCCATTCTTTCTTAACTTCTTTCCTTCCTTCCCTCCTTGCTACTTTCCTTCCTTCCTGGAATACTCCCTGCAATACTTCCTTCCTTCCTTCCTTCCATTTTGGACTACTTCCTGGAATACTTCCTGTAATGCTTCCTGAAATACTTCCTTCCTTCATTTCTTCCTTCCTGGAATACATACTTCCTTCTTTCCTTCTTACCTTCCTGCCTTCTTACCTTCCTTCCTTTCTGGAATACTTCCTGGAATACTTCCTGGAATACTTCCTGGAATTCTTTTTTCCTTCTTTTCTTCTTTCCTAGCATACATACTTCCTTCCTTCTTTCCTTCTTCTCCCCTTCTTTCTTAACTTCTTTCGTTCCTTCCCTCCTTGCTCCTTTCCTTCCTTCCTGAAATACTTCCTGCAATGCTTCCTTCCTTCCTTCCATTTTGGACTACTTCCTGGAATACTTCCTGTAATGTTTCCTGAAATACTTCCTTCCTTCATTTCTTCCTTCCTGGAATACATACTTCCTTCTTTCCTTCTTACCTTCCTTCCTTCTTACCTTCCTTCCTTTCTGGATTACTTCCTGGAATACTTCCTGGAATACTTCCTGGAATACTTCCTGGAATTATTTTTTCCTTCTTTTCTTCTTTCCTAGCATACATACTTCCTTCCTTCTTTCCTTCTTTCCTACTCCCCTTCTTTCTTAACTTCTTTCCTTCATTCCCTCCTTCCTTCTTTCCTTCGTTCCTGGAATACTTCCTGCAATACTTCCTTCCTTCCTTCCATTTTGGACTACTTCCTGGAATACTTCCTGTAATGCTTCCTGAAATACTTCCTTCCTTCATTTCTTCCTTCCTGGAATACATACTTGCTTCTTTCCTTCTTACCTTCCTTCCTTCTTACCTTCCTTGCTTTCTGGAATACTTCCTGGAATACTTCCGGGAATACTTCCTGGAATACTTCCTGGAATACTTCCTGGAATTCTTTTTTCCTTCTTTTCTTCTTTCCTAGCATACATACTTCCTTCCTTCTTTCCTTCTTTCCTTCTCCCCTTCTTTCTTCACTTCTTTCCTTCCTTCCCTCCTTGCTTCTTTCCTTCCTTCCTGGAATACTTCCTGCAATACTTCCTTCCTTCCTTCCTTCCATTTTGGACTACTTCCTGGAATACTTCCTGTAATGCTTCTTGAAATACTTCCTTCCTTCATTTCTTCCTTCCTGGAATATATACTTCCTTCTTTCTTTCTCACCTTCCTTCCTTCTTACCCTCCTTACTTTCTGGAATACTTCCTGGAATACTGCCTGGAATACTTCCTGGAATACTTCCTGGAATTCTTTTTTCCTTCTTTTATTCTTTCCTAGCATACATACTTCCTTCCTTCTTTCCATCTTCTCCCCTTCTTTCTTAACTTCTTTCCTTCCTTCCCTCCTTGCTTCTTTCCTTCCTACCTGGAATACTTCCTGCAATACTTCCTTCCTTCCTTCCTTTCGTTTTGGACTACTTCCTGGAATACTTCCTGTAATGCTTCCTGAAATACTTCCTTCCTTCATTTCTTCCTTCCTGGAATACATACTTCCTTCTTTCCTTCTTACCTTCCTTCCTTCTTACCTTGCTTTCTTTCTGGATTACTTCCTGGAATACTTCCGGGAATACTTCCTGGAATACTTCCTGGAATACTTCCTGGAATTCTTTTTTCCTTCTTTTCTTCTTTTTTAAAATACATACTTCCTTCCTTCTTTCCTTCTTTCCTTCTCCCCTTCTTTCTTCACTTCTTTCCTTCCTTCCCTCCTTGCTTCTTTCCTTCCTACCTGGAATACTTCCTGCAATACTTCCTTCCTTCCTTCCTTCCGTTTTGGACTACTTCCTGGAATACTTCCTGTAATGCTTCCTGAAATACTTCCTTCCTTCATTTCTTCCTTCCTGGAATACATACTTCCTTCTTTCCTTCTTACCTTCCTTCCTTCTTACCTTCCTTCCTTTCTGGAATACTTCCTGGAGTACTACCGGGAATACTTCCTGTCATACTACCTGGAAAACTTCCTGGAATTCTTTTTTCCTTCTTTTCTTCTTTCCTAGCATACATACTTCCTTCCTTCTTTCCTTCTTTCCTTCTCCCCTTCTTTCTTCACTTCTTTCCTTCCTTCCCTCCTTGCTTCTTTCCTTCCTTCCTGGAATACTCCCTGCAATACTTCCTTCCTTCCATCCTTCCATTTTGGACTACTTCCTGGAATACTTCCTGTAATGCTTCCTGAAATACTTCCTTCCTTCATTTCTTCCTTCCTGGAATACATACTTCCTTCTTTCCTTCTTACCTTCCTTCCTTCTTACCTTCCTTCCTTTCTGGAATACTTCCTGGAATACTTCCTGGAATACTTCCTGGAATTCTTTTTTCCTTCTTTTCTTTTTTCCTAGCATACATAATTCCTTCCTTCTTTCCTTCTTTCCTTCTCCCCTTCTTTCTTAACTTCTTTCCTTCCTTCCCTCCTTGCTTCTTTCCTTCCTTCCTGGAATACTTCCTGCAATACTTCCTTCCTTCCTTCCTTCCATTTTGGACTACTTCCTGGAATACTTCCTGTAATGCTTCCTGAAATACTTCCTTCCTTCATTTCTTCCTTCCTGGAATACATACTTCCTTCTTTCCTTCTTACCTTCCTTCCTTCTTACCTTCCTTCCTTTCTGGAATACTTCCTGGAATACTTCCTGGAATACTTCCTGGAATACTTCCTGGAATTCTTTTTTCCTTCTTTTCTTCTTTCCTAGCATACATACTTCCTTCCTTCTTTCCTTCTTCTCCCCTTCTTTCTTAACTTCTTTCGTTCCTTCCCTCCTTGCTCCTTTCCTTCCTTCCTGAAATACTTCCTGCAATACTTCCTTCCTTCCTTCCATTTTGGACTACTTCCTGGAATACTTCCTGTAATGTTTCCTGAAATACTTCCTTCCTTCATTTCTTCCTTCCTGGAATACATACTTCCTTCTTTCCTTCTTACCTTCCTTCCTTCTTACCTTCCTTCCTTTCTGGATTACTTCCTGGAATACTTCCTGGAATACTTCCTGGAATACTTCCTGGAATTATTTTTTCCTTCTTTTCTTCTTACCTAGCATACATACTTCCTTCCTTCTTTCCTTCTTTCCTTCTCCCCTTCTTTCTTAACTTCTTTCCTTCATTCCCTCCTTCCTTCTTTCCTTCGTTCCTGGAATACTTCCTGCAATACTTCCTTCCTTCCTTCCTTCCTTCCATTTTGGACTACTTCCTGGAATACTTCCTGTAATGCTTCCTGAAATACTTCCTTCCTTCATTTCTTCCTTCCTGGAATACATACTTGCTTCTTTCCTTCTTACCTTCCTTCCTTCTTACCTTCCTTGCTTTCTGGAATACTTCCTGGAATACTTCCGGGAATACTTCCTGGAATACTTCCTGGAATACTTCCTGGAATTCTTTTTTCCTTCTTTTCTTCTTTCCTAGCATACATACTTCCTTCCTTCTTTCCTTCTTTCCTTCTCCCCTTCTTTCTTCACTTCTTTCCTTCCTTCCCTCCTTGCTTCTTTCCTTCCTTCCTGGAATACTTCCCGCAATACTTCCTTCCTATCTTCCTTCCATTTTGGACTACTTCCTGGAATACTTCCTGTAATGCTTCCTGAAATACTTCCTTCCTTCATTTCTTCCTTCCTGGAATATATACTTCCTTCTTTCTTTCTTACCTTCCTTCCTTCTTAACTTCCTTACTTTCTGGAATACTTCCTGGAATACTGCCTGGAATACTTCCTGGAATACTTCCTGGAATTCTTTTTTCCTTCTTTTCTTCTTTCCTAGCATACATACTTCCTTCCTTCTTTCCATCTTCTCCCCTTCTTTCTTAACTTCTTTCCTTCCTTCCCTCCTTGCTTCTTTCTTTCCTTCCTGGAATACTTCCTGCAATACTTCCTTCCTTCCTTCCATTTTGGACTACTTCCTGGAATACTTCCTGTAATGCTTCCTGAAATACTTCCTTCCTTCATTTCTTCCTTCCTGGAATACATACTTCCTTCTTTCCTTCTTACCTTCCTTCCTTCTTACCTTCCTTCCTTTCTGGAATACTTCCTGGAGTACTACCGGGAATACTTCCGGTAATACTACCTGGAAAACTTCCTGGAATTCTTTTTTCCTTCTTTTCTTCTTTCCTAGCATACATACTTCCTTCCTTCTTTCCTTCTTTCCTTCTCCCCTTCTTTCTTCACTTCTTTCCTTCCTTCCCTCCTTGCTTCTTTCCTTCCTTCCTGGAATACTCCCTGCAATACTTCCTTCCTTCCATCCTTCCATTTTGGACTACTTCCTGGAATACTTCCTGTAATGCTTCCTGAAATACTTCCTTCCATCATTTCTTCCTTCCTGGAATACATACTTCCTTCTTTCCTTCTTACCTTCCTTCCTTCTTACCTTCCATCCCTTCTGGAATACTTCCTGGAATACTTCCTGGAATACTTCCTGGAATTCTTTTTTCCTTCTTTTCTTCTTTCCTAGCATACATACTTCCTTCGTTCTTTCCTTCTTTCCTTCTCCCATTCTTTCTTAACTTCTTTCCTTCCTTCCCTCCTTGCTTCTTTCCTTCCTTCCTGGAATACTTCCTGCAATACTTCCTTCCTTCCTTCCTTCCATTTTGGACTACTTCCTGGAATACTTCCTGCAATGCTTCCTGAAATACTTCCTTCCTTCATTTCTTCCTTCCTGGAATACATACTTCCTTCTTTCCTTCTTACCTTCCTTCCTTCTTACCTTCCTTCCTTTCTGGAATACTTCCTGGAATACTTCCTGGAATACTTCCTGGAATACTTCCTGGAATACTTCCTGGAATTCTTTTTTCCTTCTTTTCTTGTTTCCTAGCATACATACTTCCTTCCTTCTTTCCTTCTTCTCCCCTTCTTTCTTAACTTCTTTCGGTCCGTCCCTCCTTGCTTCTTTCCTTCCTTCCTGAAATACTTCCTGCAATACTTCCTTCATCCTTCCATTTTGGACTACTTCCTGGAATACTTCCTGTAATGTTTCCTGAAATACTTCCTTCCTTCATTTCTTCCTTCCTGGAATACATACTTCCTTCTTTCCTTCTTACCTTCCTTCCTTCTTACCTTCCTTCTTACCTTCCTTCCTTTCTGGAATACTTCCTGGAATACTTCCTGGAATACTTCCTGGAATTCTTTTTTCCTTCTTTTCTTCTTTCCTAGCATACATACTTCCTTCCTTCTTTCCTTCTTTCCTTCTCCCCTTCTTTCTTAACTTCTTTCCTTCATTCCCTCCTTCCTTCTTTCCTTCGTTCCTGGAATACTTCCTGCAATACTTCCTTCCTTCCTTCCTTCCTTCCATTTTGGACTACTTCCTGGAATACTTCCTGTAATGCTTCCTGAAATACTTCCTTCCTTCATTTCTTCCTTCCTGGAATACATACTTCCTTCTTTCCTTCTTACCTTCCTTCCTTCTTACCTTCCTTGCTTTCTGGAATACTTCCTGGAATACTTCCTGGAATTCTTTTTTCCTTCTTTTCTTCTTTCCTAGCATACATACTTCCTTCCTTCTTTCCTTCTTTCTTTCTCCCCTTCTTTCTTCACTTCTGTCCTTCCTTCCCTCCTTGCTTCTTTCCTTCCTTCCTGGAATACTTCCTGCAATACTTCCTTCCTATCTTCCTTCCATTTTGGACTACTTCCTGGAATACTTCCTGTAATGCTTCCTGAAATACTTCCTTCCTTCATTTCTTCCTTCCTGGAAAATATACTTCCTTCTTTCTTTCTTACCTTCCTTCCTTCTTACCTTCCTTCCTTTCTGGAATACTTCCTGGAATACTTCCTGGAATACTTCCTGGAATACTTCCTGGAATTCTTTTTTCCTTCTTTTCTTCTTTCCTAGCATACATACTTCCTTCCTTCTTTCCATCTTCTCCCCTTCTTTCTTAACTTCTTTCCTTCCTTCCCTCCTTGCTTCTTTCTTTCCTTCCTGGAATTCTTCCTGCAATACTTCCTTCCTTCCTTCCATTTTGGACTACTTCCTGGAATACTTCCTGTAATGCTTCCTGAAATACTTCCTTCCTTCATTTTTTCCTTCCTGGAATACATACTTCCTTCTTTCCTTCTTACCTTCCTTCCTTCTTACCTTCCTTCCTTTCTGGAATACTTCCTGGAATACTACCGGGAATACTTCCTGTAATACTACCTGGAAAACTTCCTGGAATTCTTTTTTCCTTCTTTTCTTCTTTCCTTGCATACATACTTCCTTCCTTCTTTCCTTCTTTCCTTCTCCCCTTCTTTCTTAACTTCTTTCCTTCCTTCCCTCCTTGCTTCTTTCCTTCCTTCCTGGAATACTTCCTGCAATACTTCCTTCCTTCCTCCCTTCCATTTTGGACTACTTCCTGGATTACTTCCTGTAATGCTTCGTGAAATACTTCCTTCCTTCATTTCTTCCTTCCTGGATTACATACTTCCTTCTTTCCTTCTTATCTTCCTTCCTTCTTACGTTCCTGCCTTTCTGGAATACTTCCTGGAACGCTTCCGGGAATACATCCCGGAATTATTTTTTCCTTCTTTTCTTCTTTCCTAGCATACATACTTCCTTCCTTCTTTCCTTCTTTCCTTCTCCCATTCTTTCTTAACTTCTTTCCTTCCTTCCCTCTTTGCTTCTTTCCTTCCTTCCTGGAATACTTCCTGCAATACTTCCTTCCTTCCGTCCTTCCATTTTGGACTACTTCCTGGAATACTTCCTGTAATGCTTCCTGAAATACTTCCTTCCTTCATTTTTTCCTTCCTGGAATACATACTTCCTTCTTTCCTTCTTACCTTCCTTCCTTCTTACCTTCCTCCCTTTCTGGAATACTTCCTGGAATTCTTCCGGGAATACTTCCTGGAATACTTCCTGGAATTCTTTTTTCCTTCTTTTCTTCTTTCGTAGCATACAGACTTCCTACCTTCTTTCCTTCTTTCCTTCATTCCTTCTCCCCTTCTTTCTTAACTTCTTTCCTTTCTTCCCTCCTTGCTTCTTTCCTTCCTTCCTGAAATACTTCCTGCAATACTTCCTTCCTTCCTTCCTTCCTTCCATTTTGGACTACTTCCTGGAATACTTCCTGTAATGCTTCCTTAAATACTTCCTTCCTTCATTTCTTCCTTCCTGGAATACATAGTTCCTCCTTTCCGTCTTACCTTCCTTCCTTCTTACCTTCCTTGCTTTCTGGAATACTTCCTGGAATACTTCCGGGAATACTTCCTGGAATACTTCCTTGAATACTTCCTGGAATTCTTTTTTCCTTCTTTTCTTCTTTCCTAGCATACATACTTCCTTCCTTCTTTCCTTCTTTCCTTCTCCCCTTCTTTCTTCACTTCTTTCCTTCCTTCCCTCCTTGCTTCTTTCCTTCCTTCCTGGAATACTCCCTGCAATACTTCCTTCCTTCCTTCCATTTTGGACTACTTCCTGGAATACTTCCTGTAATGCTTCCTGAAATAATTCCTTCCTTCATTTCTTCCTTCCTGGAATACATACTTCCTTCTTTCCTTCTTACCTTCCTTCCTTCTTACCTTCCTTCCTTCTTACCTTCCTTCCTTTCTGGATTACTTCCTGGAATACTTCCGGAAATGCTTCCTGGAATACTTCCTGGAATACTTCCTTGAATTCTTTTTTCCTTCTTTTCTTCTTTCCTAGCATACGTACTTCCTTCCTTCTTTCCTTCTTTCCTTCTCCCCTTCTTTCTTAACTTCTTTCCTTCCTTCCCTCCTTGCTTCTTTCCTTCCTTCCTGGAATACTCCCTGCAATACTTCCTTCCTTCCTTTCATTTTGGACTACTTCCTGGAATACTTCCTGTAATGCTTCCTGAAATACTTCCTTCCTTCATTTCTTCCTTCCTGGAATACATACTTCCTTCTTTCTTTCTTACCTTCCTTCCTTCTTACCTTCCTTCCTTTCTGGAATACTTCCTGGAATATTTCCTGGAATTCTTTTTTCCTTCTTTTCTTCTTTCCTAGCATACATACTTCCTTCCTTCTTTCCTTCTTTCCTTCTCCCCTTCTTTCTTCACTTCTTTCTTTCCTTCCCTCGTTTCTTCTTTCCTTCCTTCCTGGAATACTTCCTGCAATGCTTCCTTCCTTCCTTCCTTCTATTTTGGACTACTTCCTGGAATACTTCCTGTAATGCTTCCTGAAATACTTCCTTCCTTCCTTCCTTCCTTCCTTCCTTCCTTCCTTCCTTCCTTCCTTCCTTCCTTCCTTCCTTCCTTCCTTCCTTCCTTCCTTCCTTCCTTCCTTCCTTCCTTCCTTCCTTCCTTCCTTCCTTCCTTCCTTCCTTCCTTCCTTCCTTCCTTCCTTCCTTCCTTCCTTCCTTCCTTCCTTCCTTCCTTCCTTCCTTCCTTCCTTCCTTCCTTCCTTCCATTTTGGACTGCTTCCTTGAATACTCCCTGTAATGCTTCCTGAAATACTTCCTTCCTTCATTTCTTCCTTCCTGGAATACATACTTGCTTCTTTCCTTCTTACCTTCCTTCCTTCTTACCTTCCTTCCTTTCTGGAATACTTCCTGGAATACTTCCTGGAATACTTCCTGGAATACTTCCTGGAATTCTTTTTTCCTTCTTTTCTTCTTTCCTAGCATACATACTTCCTTCCTTCTTTCCTTCTTTCCTTCTCCCCTTCTTTCTTCACTTCTTTCCTTCCTTCCCTCCTTGCTTCTTTCCTTCCTTCCTGGAATACTTCCTGCAATACTTCCTTCCTTCCTTCTATTTTGGACCACTTCCTGGAATACTTCCTGTAATGCTTCCTGAAATACTTCCTTCCTTCATTTCTTCCTTCCTGGAATACATACTTCCTTCTTTCCTTCTTACCTTCCTTCCTTCTTACCTTCCTTCCTTCCTTGAATACTTCCTGGAATACTTCCTGGAATACTTCCTGGAATTCTTTTTTCCTTCTTTTCTCCTTTCCTAGCATACATACTTCCTTCCTTCTTTCCTTCTTTCCTTCTCCCCTTCTTTCTTAACTTCTTCCCTTCCATCCCTCCTTGCTTCTTTCCTTCCTTCCTTCCTTCCTTCCTTCCTTCCTTCCTTCCTTCCTTCCTTCCTTCCTTCCTTCCTTCCTTCCTTCCTTCCTTCCTTCCTTCCTTCCTTCCTTCCTTCCTTCCTTCCTTCCTTCCTTCCTTCCTTCCTTCCTTCCTTCTTTTCTTCCTTCCTTCCTTCCTTCCTTCCTTCCTTCCTTCCTTCCTTCCTTCCTTCCTTCCTTCCTTCCTTCCTTCCTTCCTTCCTTCCTTCCTTCCATTTTGGACTGCTTCCTGGAATACTTCCTGTAATGCTTCCTGAAATACTTCCTTCCTTCATTTCTTCCTTCCTGGAATACATACTTCCTTCTTTCTTTCTTACCTTCCTTCCTTCTTACCTTCCTTCCTTTCTGGAATACTTCCTGGAATACTTCCTGGAATACTTCCTGGAATTCTTTTTTCCTTCTTTTCTTCTTTCCTAGCATACATACTTCTTTCCTTCTTTCCTTCTTTCCTTCTCCCCTTCTTTCTTCACTTCTTTCCTTCCTTCCTTCGTTTCTTCTTTCCTTCCTTCCTGGAATACTTCCTGCAATGCTTCCTTCCTTCCTTCCTTCTATTTTGGACTACTTCCTGGAATACTTCCTGTAATGCTTCCTGAAATACTTCCTTCCTTCATTTCTTCCTTCCTGGAATACATACTTCCTTCTTTCCTTCTTACCTTCCTTCCTTCTTTCCTTCCTTCCTTTCTGGAATACTTCCTGGAATACTTCCTGGAATACTTCCTGGAATTCTTTTTTCTTCTTTTCTTCTTTCCTAGCATACATACTTCCTTCCTTCTTTCCTTCTTTCCTTCTCCCCTTCTTTCTTAACTTCTTTCCTTCCTTCCCTCCTTGCTTCTTTCCTTCCTTCCTGGAATACTTCCTGCAATACTTCCTTCCTTCCTTCCTTCCATTTTGGACTACTTCCTGGAATACTTCCTGTAATGCTTCCTGAAATACTTCCTTCCTTCATTTCTTCCTTCCTGGAATACATACTTCCTTCTTTCCTTCTTACCTTCCTTCCTTCTTACCTTCCTTCTTTTCTGGATTACTTCCTGAAATCCTTCCTGGAATACTTCCTGGAATTCTTTTTTCCTCCTTTTCTTCTTTCCTAGCATACATACTTCCTTCCTTCTTTCCTTCTTTCCTTTTCCCCTTCTTTCTTAACTTCTTTCCTTCCTTCCCTCCTTGCTTCTTTCCTTCCTTCCTGGAATACTTCCTGCAATACTTCCTTCCTTCCTTCCTTCCTTCCATTTTGGACTACTTCCTGGAATACTTCCTGTAATGCTTCCTGAAATACTTCCTTCCTTCATTTCTTCCTTCCTGGAATACATACTTCCTTCTTTCCTTCTTACCTTCCTTCCTTCTTACCTTCCTTTTCTTTCTGGAATACTTCCTGGAATACTTCTTGGAATACGTCCTGGAATTCTTTTTTCCTTCTTTTCTTCTTTCCTAGCATACATACTTCCTTCCTTCTTTCCTTCTTTCCTTCTCCCCTTCTTTCTTAACTTCTTTCCTTCCTTCCCTCCTTGCTTCTTTCCTTCCTTCCTGGAATACTTCCTGCAATACTTCCTTCCTTCCTTCCTTCCTTCCTTCCATTTTGGACTACTTCCTGGAATACTTCCTGTACTGCTTCCTGAAATACTTAATTCCTTCATTTCTTCCTTCCTGGAATACATACATCCTTCTTTCCTTCTTACCTTCCTTCCTTCTTACCTTCCTTCCTTTCTGGAATACTTCCTGGAATTCTTCCGGGAATACTTCCTGGAATACTTCCTGGAATTCTTTTTTCCTTCTTTTCTTCTTTCCTAGCATACATACTTCCTTCCTTCTTTCCTTCTTTCCTTCTCCCCGTCTTTCTTCACTCCTTTCCTTCCTTCCCTCCTTGCTTCCTCCCTTCCTTCCTGGAATACTTCCTGCAATACTTCCTTCCTTCCTTCCTTCGATTTTGGACTATTTCCTGGAATACTTCCTGTAATGCTTCCTGCAATACTTCCTTCCTTCATTTCTTCCTTCCTGGAATACATACTTCCTTCTTTCTTTCTTAACTTCCTTCCTTCTTACCTTCCTTCCTTCTTACCTTCCTTCCTTTCGGGAATACTTCCTGGAATACTTCCTGGAATACTTCCTGGAATTCTTTTTTCCTTCTTTTCTTCTTTCCTAGCATACATACTTCCTTCCTTCTTTCCTTCTTTCCGTCTCCCCTTCTCTCTTCACTTTTTTCCTTCCTTCCCTCCTTGCTTCTTTCCTTCCTTCCTGGAATACTTCCTGCAATACTTCCTTCCTTCCTTCCTTCCATTTTGGACTACTTCCTGGAATACTTCCTGTAATGCTTCCTGAAATACATCCTTCCTTCCTTTCTTCCTTCCTGGTATACATACTTCCTTCTTTCCTTCTTACCTTCCTTCCTTCTTACCTTCTTTCCTTTCTGGAATACTTCTGAGAATACTTCCAGGAATACTTCCTGAAATACTTCCTGGAATACTTCCTGGAATTCTTTTTTCCTTCTTTTCTTCTTTCCTAGCATACATACTTCCTTCCTTCTTTCCTTCTTTCCTTCTCCCCTTCTTTCTTAACTTCTTTCCTTCCTTCCCTCCTTGCTTCTTTCCTTCCTTCCTGGAATACTCCCTGCAATACTTCCTTCCTTCCTTCCTTCCTTCCTTCCTTCCATTTTGGACTACTTCCTGGAATACTTCCTGTAATTCTTCCTGAAATACTTCCTTCCTTCATTTCTTCCTTCCTGGAATACATACTTCCTTCTTTCCTTCTTACCTTCCTTCCTTCTTACCTTCCTTCCTTTCTGGAATACTTCCTGGAATACTTCCTGGAATACTTCCTGGAATTCTTTTTTCCTTCTTTTCTTCTTTCCTAGCATACATACTTCCTTCCTTCTTTCCTTCTTTCCTTCTCCCCTTCTTTCTTAACTTCTTTCCTTCCTTCCCTCCTTGCTTCTTTCCTTCCTTCCTGGAATACTTCCTGCAATACTTCCTGGAATTATTTTTTCCTTCTTTTCTTCTTTCCTAGCATACATACTTCCTTCCTTCTTTCCTTCTTTCCTACTCCCCTTCTTTCTTAACTTCTTTCCTTCCTTCCCTCCTTGCTTCTTTCCTTCCTTCCTGGAATACTTCCTGCAATACTTCCTTCCTTCCTTCCTTCCATTTTGGACTACTTCCTGGAATACTTCCTGTAATGCTTCCTGAAATACTTCCTTCCTTCATTTCTTCCTTCCTGGAATACATACTTCCTTCTTTCCTTCTTGCCTTCCTTCCTTCTTACCTTCCTTGCTTTCTGGAATACTTCCTGTAATCCTTCCAGGAATACTTCCTGGAATACTTCCTGGAATACTTCCTGGAATTCTTTTTTCCTTCTTTTCTTCTTTCCTAGCATACATACTTCCTTCTTTCCTTCTTTCCTTCTCCCCTACTTTCTGAACTTCTTTCCTTCCTTCCCTCCTTGCTTCTTTCCTTCCTTCCTGGTATACTTCCTGCAATACTTCCTTCCTTCCTTCCTTCCATTTTGGACTACTTCCTGGAATACTTCCTGTAATGCTTCCTGAAATATTTCCTTCCTTCATTTCTTCCTTCCTGGAATACATACTTCCTTCTTTCCTTCTTACCTTCCTTCCTTCTTGCCTTCCTTCCTTTCTGGAATACTTCCTGGAATACTTCCTGGAATACTTCCTGGAATACTTCCTGGAATTCTTTTTTCCTTCTTTTCTTCTTTCCTAGCATACATACATCCTTCCTTCTTTCCTTCTTTCCTTGTCTTCTTCTTTCTTAACTTCTTTCCTTCCTTTCCTCCTTGCTTCTTTCCTTCCTTCCTGGAATACTTCCTGCAATACTTCCTTCCTTCCTTCCTTCCATTTTGGACTATTTCTTGGAATACTTCCTGTAATGCTTCCTGAAATACTTAATTCCTTCATTTCTTCCGTCCTGGAATACATACTTCCTTCTTTCTTTCTTACCTTCCTTCCTTCTTACCTTCCTTCCTTTCCGGAATACTTCCTGGAATACTTCCTGGAATACTTCCTGGAATACTTCCTGGAATACTTCCTGGAATTCTTTTTTCCTTCTTTTCTTTTTTCCTCGCATACACACTTCCTTCCTTCTTTCCTTCTTTCCTACTCCCCTTCTTTCTTAACTTCTTTCCTTCCTTCCCTCTTTGCTTCTTTCCTTCCTTCCTGGAATACTTCCTGCAATACTTCCTTCCTTCCTTCCTTCCATTTTGGACTACTTCCTGGAATACTTCCTGTAATGCTTCCTGAAATATTTCCTTCCTTCATTTCTTCCTTCCTGGAATACATACTTCCTTCTTTCCTTCTTACCTTCCTTCCTTCTTACCTTCCTTCCTTTCTGGAATACTTCTGAGAATACTTCCAGGAATACTTCCTGAAATACTTCCTGGAATACTTCCTGGAATTCTTTTTTCCTTCTTTTCTTCTTTCCTAGCATACATACTTCCTTCTTTCCTTCTTTCCTTCTCCCCTACTTTCTGAACTTCTTTCCTTCCTTCCCTCATTGCTTCTTTCCTTCGTTCCTGGAATACTTCCTGCAATACTTCCTTCCTTCCTTCCTTCCATTTTGGACTGCTTCCTGGAATACTTCCTGTAATGCTTCCTGAAATACTTCCTTCCTTCATTTCTTCCTTCCTGGAATACATACTTCCTTCTTTCCTTCTTACCTTCCTTCCTTCTTACCTTCCTTCCTTTCTGGAATACTTCCTGGAATACTTCCTGGAATACTTCCTTGAATACTTCCTGGAAATCTTTTTTCCTTCTTTTCTTCTTTCCTAGCATACATACTTCCTTCCTTCTTTCCTTCTTTCCTTGTCCCCTTCTTTCTTAACTTCTTTCCTTCCTTCCCTCCTTGCTTCTTTCCTTCCTTCCTGGAATACTTCCTGCAATACTTCCTTCCTTCCTTCCTTCGATTTTGGACTATTTCCTGGAATACTTCCTGTAATGCTTCCTGAAATACTTAATTCCTTCATTTCTTCCTTCCTGGAATACATACTTCCTTCTTTCCTTCTTACCTTCCTTCCTTCTTACCTTCCTTCCTTTCTGGAATACTTCCTGCAATACTTCCTGCAATACTTCCTGGAATTCTTTTTTCCTTCTTTTCTTCTTTCCTAGCATACATACTTCCTTCCTTCTTTCCTTCTTTCCTTCTCCCCTTCTTTCTTAACTTCTTTCCTTCCTTCCCTCCTTGCTTCTTTCCTTCCTTCCTGGAATACTTCCTGCAATACTTCCTTCCTTCCTTCCTTCCTTCCTTCCTTCCTTCCTTCCTTCCTTCCTTCCTTCCTTCCTTCCTTCCTTCCTTCCTTCCTTCCTTCCTTCCTTCCTTCCTTCCTTCCTTCCTTCCTTCCTTCCTTCCTTCCTTCCTTCCTTCCATTTTGGACTACTTCCTGGAATACTTCCTGTAATGCTTCCTGAAATACATCCTTCCTTCCTTTCTTCCTTCCTGGTATACATACTTCCTTCTTTCCTTCTTACCTTCCTTCCTTCTTACCTTCTTTCCTTTCTGGAATACTTCTGAGAATACTTCCAGGAATACTTCCTGAAATACTTCCTGGAATACTTCCTGGAATTCTTTTTTCCTTCTTTTCTTCTTTCCTAGCATACATACTTCCTTCCTTCTTTCCTTCTTTCCTTCTCCCCTTCTTTCTTAACTTCTTTCCTTCCTTCCCTCCTTGCTTCTTTCCTTCCTTCCTGGAATACTCCCTGCAATACTTCCTTCCTTCCTTCCTTCCTTCCTTCCTTCCTTCCTTCCATTTTGGACTACTTCCTGGAATACTTCCTGTAATTCTTCCTGAAATACTTCCTTCCTTCATTTCTTCCTTCCTGGAATACATACTTCCTTCTTTCCTTCTTACCTTCCTTCCTTCTTACCTTCCTTCCTTTCTGGAATACTTCCTGGAATACTTCCTGGAATACTTCCTGGAATTCTTTTTTCCTTCTTTTCTTCTTTCCTAGCATACATACTTCCTTCCTTCTTTCCTTCTTTCCTTCTCCCCTTCTTTCTTAACTTCTTTCCTTCCTTCCCTCCTTGCTTCTTTCCTTCCTTCCTGGAATACTTCCTGCAATACTTCCTGGAATTATTTTTTCCTTCTTTTCTTCTTTCCTAGCATACATACTTCCTTCCTTCTTTCCTTCTTTCCTACTCCCCTTCTTTCTTAACTTCTTTCCTTCCTTCCCTCCTTGCTTCTTTCCTTCCTTCCTGGAATACTTCCTGCAATACTTCCTTCCTTCCTTCCTTCCATTTTGGACTACTTCCTGGAATACTTCCTGTAATGCTTCCTGAAATACTTCCTTCCTTCATTTCTTCCTTCCTGGAATACATACTTCCTTCTTTCCTTCTTGCCTTCCTTCCTTCTTACCTTCCTTGCTTTCTGGAATACTTCCTGTAATCCTTCCAGGAATACTTCCTGGAATACTTCCTGGAATACTTCCTGGAATTCTTTTTTCCTTCTTTTCTTCTTTCCTAGCATACATACTTCCTTCTTTCCTTCTTTCCTTCTCCCCTACTTTCTGAACTTCTTTCCTTCCTTCCCTCCTTGCTTCTTTCCTTCCTTCCTGGTATACTTCCTGCAATACTTCCTTCCTTCCTTCCTTCCATTTTGGACTACTTCCTGGAATACTTCCTGTAATGCTTCCTGAAATATTTCCTTCCTTCATTTCTTCCTTCCTGGAATACATACTTCCTTCTTTCCTTCTTACCTTCCTTCCTTCTTGCCTTCCTTCCTTTCTGGAATACTTCCTGGAATACTTCCTGGAATACTTCCTGGAATACTTCCTGGAATTCTTTTTTCCTTCTTTTCTTCTTTCCTAGCATACATACATCCTTCCTTCTTTCCTTCTTTCCTTGTCTTCTTCTTTCTTAACTTCTTTCCTTCCTTTCCTCCTTGCTTCTTTCCTTCCTTCCTGGAATACTTCCTGCAATACTTCCTTCCTTCCTTCCTTCCATTTTGGACTATTTCTTGGAATACTTCCTGTAATGCTTCCTGAAATACTTAATTCCTTCATTTCTTCCGTCCTGGAATACATACTTCCTTCTTTCTTTCTTACCTTCCTTCCTTCTTACCTTCCTTCCTTTCCGGAATACTTCCTGGAATACTTCCTGGAATACTTCCTGGAATACTTCCTGGAATACTTCCTGGAATTCTTTTTTCCTTCTTTTCTTTTTTCCTAGCATACACACTTCCTTCCTTCTTTCCTTCTTTCCTACTCCCCTTCTTTCTTAACTTCTTTCCTTCCTTCCCTCTTTGCTTCTTTCCTTCCTTCCTGGAATACTTCCTGCAATACTTCCTTCCTTCCTTCCTTCCATTTTGGACTACTTCCTGGAATACTTCCTGTAATGCTTCCTGAAATATTTCCTTCCTTCATTTCTTCCTTCCTGGAATACATACTTCCTTCTTTCCTTCTTACCTTCCTTCCTTCTTACCTTCCTTCCTTTCTGGAATACTTCTGAGAATACTTCCAGGAATACTTCCTGAAATACTTCCTGGAATACTTCCTGGAATTCTTTTTTCCTTCTTTTCTTCTTTCCTAGCATACATACTTCCTTCTTTCCTTCTTTCCTTCTCCCCTACTTTCTGAACTTCTTTCCTTCCTTCCCTCATTGCTTCTTTCCTTCGTTCCTGGAATACTTCCTGCAATACTTCCTTCCTTCCTTCCTTCCATTTTGGACTGCTTCCTGGAATACTTCCTGTAATGCTTCCTGAAATACTTCCTTCCTTCATTTCTTCCTTCCTGGAATACATACTTCCTTCTTTCCTTCTTACCTTCCTTCCTTCTTACCTTCCTTCCTTTCTGGAATACTTCCTGGAATACTTCCTGGAATACTTCCTTGAATACTTCCTGGAAATCTTTTTTCCTTCTTTTCTTCTTTCCTAGCATACATACTTCCTTCCTTCTTTCCTTCTTTCCTTGTCCCCTTCTTTCTTAACTTCTTTCCTTCCTTCCCTCCTTGCTTCTTTCCTTCCTTCCTGGAATACTTCCTGCAATACTTCCTTCCTTCCTTCCTTCGATTTTGGACTATTTCCTGGAATACTTCCTGTAATGCTTCCTGAAATACTTAATTCCTTCATTTCTTCCTTCCTGGAATACATACTTCCTTCTTTCCTTCTTACCTTCCTTCCTTCTTACCTTCCTTCCTTTCTGGAATACTTCCTGCAATACTTCCTGCAATTCTTCCTGGAATTCTTTTTTCCTTCTTTTCTTCTTTCCTAGCATACATACTTCCTTCCTTCTCTCCTTCTTTCCTTCTCCCCTTCTTTCTTAACTTCTTTCCTTCCTTCCCTCCTTGCTTCTTTCCTTCCTTCCTGGAATACTTCCTGCAATACTTCCTTCCTTCCTTCCTTCCTTCCTTCCTTCCTTCCTTCCTTCCTTCCTTCCTTCCTTCCTTCCTTCCTTCCTTCCTTCCTTCCTTCCTTCCTTCCTTCCTTCCTTCCTTCCTTCCTTCCTTCCTTCCTTCCTTCCTTCCTTCCTTCCTTCCTTCCTTCCTTCCTTCCTTCCTTCCTTCCTTCCTTCCTTCCTTCCTTCCTTCCTTCCTTCCTTCCTTCCTTCCTTCCATTTTGGACTACTTCCTGGAATACTTCCTGTAATGCTTCCTGAAATACTTCCTTCCTTCATTTCTTCCTTCCTGGAATACATACTTCCTTCTTTCCTTCTTACCTTCCTTCCTTCTTACCTTCCTTCGTTTCTGGAATTCTTCCTGGAATACTTCCTGGAATACTTCCTGGAATACTTCCTGGAATTCTTTTTTCCTTCTTTTCTTCTTTCCTAGCATACATACTTCCTTCCTTCTTTCCTTCTTTCCGTCTCCCCTTCTTTCTTCACTTCTTTCCTTCCTTCCCTCCTTGCTTCTTTCCTTCCTTCCTGGAATACTTCCTGCAATACTTCCTTCCTTCCTTTTATTTTGGACTACTTCCTGGAATACTTCCTGTAATGCTTCCTGAAATACTTCCTTCCTTCATTTCTTTCTTCCTGGAATACATACTTCCTTCTTTCCTTCTTACCTTCCTTCCTTCTTACCTTCCTTCCTTTCTGGAATACTTCCTGGAATACTTCCTGGAATACTTCCTGGAATTCTTTTTTCCTTTTTTCTTCTTTCCTAGCATACATACTTCCTTCCTTCTTTCCTTCTTTCCTTCTCCCCTTCTTTCTTAACTTCTTACCTTCCTTCCCTCCTTGCTTCTTTCCTTCCTTCCTGGAATACTTCCTGCAATACTTCCTTCCTTCCTTCCATTTTGGACTACTTCCTGGAATACTTCCTGTAATGCTTCCTGAAATACTTCCTTCCTTCATTTCTTCCTTCCTGGAATACATACTTCCTTCTTTCCTTCTTACCTTCCTTCCTTCTTACCTTCCTTCGTTTCTGGAATTCTTCCTGGAATACTTCCTGGAATACTTCCTGGAATACTTCCTGGAATTCTTTTTTCCTTCTTTTCTTCTTTCCTAGCATACATACTTCCTTCCTTCTTTCCTTCTTTCCGTCTCCCCTTCTTTCTTCACTTCTTTCCTTCCTTCCCTCCTTGCTTCTTTCCTTCCTTCCTGGAATACTTCCTGCAATACTTCCTTCCTTCCTTTTATTTTGGACTACTTCCTGGAATACTTCCTGTAATGCTTCCTGAAATACTTCCTTCCTTCATTTCTTTCTTCCTGGAATACATACTTCCTTCTTTCCTTCTTACCTTCCTTCCTTCTTACCTTCCTTCCTTTCTGGAATACTTCCTGGAATACTTCCTGGAATACTTCCTGGAATTCTTTTTTCCTTTTTTCTTCTTTCCTAGCATACATACTTCCTTCCTTCTTTCCTTCTTTCCTTCTCCCCTTCTTTCTTAACTTCTTACCTTCCTTCCCTCCTTGCTTCTTTCCTTCCTTCCTGGAATACTTCCTGCAATACTTCCTTCCTTCCTTCCATTTTGGACTACTTCCTGGAATACTTCCTGTAATGCTTCCTGAAATACTTCCTTCCTTCATTTCTTCCTTCCTGGAATACATACTTCCTTCTTTCCTTCTTACCTTCCTTCCTTCTTACCTTCCTTCCTTCCTTGAATACTTCCTGGAATACTTCCTGGAATACTTCCTGGAATTCTTTTTTCCCTTCTTTTCTCCTTTCCTAGCATACATACTTCCTTCCTTCTTTCCTTCTTTCCTTCTCCCCTTCTTTCTTAACTTCTTCCCTTCCATCCCTCCTTGCTTCTTTCCTTCCTTCCTTCCTTCCTTCCTTCCTTCTTCCTTCCTTCCTTCCTTCCTTCCTTCCTTCCTTCCTTCCTTCCTTCCTTCCTTCCTTCCTTCCTTCCTTCCTTCCTTCCCTTCCTTCCTTCCTTCCCTTCCTTCCCTTCCTTCCTTCCTTCTCCTTCCTTCCCTTCCTTCCTTCCTTCTTTTCTTCCTTCCTTCCTTCCTTCCTTCCTTTCCTTCCTTCCTTCCTTCCTTCCTTCCTTCCTTCCTTCCTTCCTTCCTTCCTTCCTTCCTTCCTTCCTTCCTTCCATTTTGGACTGCTTCCTGGAATACTTCCTGTAATGCTTCCTGAAATACTTCCTTCCTTCATTTCTTCCTTCCTGGAATACATACTTCCTTCTTTCTTTCTTACCTTCCTTCCTTCTTACCTTCCTTCCTTTCTGGAATACTTCCTGGAATACTTCCTGGAATACTTCCTGGAATTCTTTTTTCCTTCTTTTCTTCTTTCCTAGCATACATACTTCTTTCCTTCTTTCCTTCTTTCTTCTCCCCTTCTTTCTTCACTTCTTTCCTTCCTTCCTTCGTTTCTTCTTTCCTTCCTTCCTGGAATACTTCCTGCAATGCTTCCTTCCTTCCTTCCTTCTATTTTGGACTACTTCCTGGAATACTTCCTGTAATGCTTCCTGAAATACTTCCTTCCTTCATTTCTTCCTTCCTGGAATAAATACTTCCTTCTTTCCTTCTTACCTTCCTTCCTTCTTTCCTTCCTTCCTTTCTGGAATACTTCCTGGAATACTTCCTGGAATACTTCCTGGAATACCTTCCTGGAATTCTTTTTTCTTCTTTTCTTCTTTCCTAGCATACATACTTCCTTCCTTCTTTCCTTCTTTCCTTCTCCCCTTCTTTCTTAACTTCTTTCCTTCCTTCCCTCCTTGCTTCTTTCCTTCCTTCCTGGAATACTTCCTGCAATACTTCCTTCCTTCCTTCCTTCCATTTTGGACTACTTCCTGGAATACTTCCTGTAATGCTTCCTGAAATACTTCCTTCCTTCATTTCTTCCTTCCTGGAATACATACTTCCTTCTTTCCTTCTTACCTTCCTTCCTTCTTACCTTCCTTCTTTTCTGGATTACTTCCTGAAATCCTTCCTGGAATACTTCCTGGAATTCTTTTTTCCTCCTTTTCTTCTTTCCTAGCATACATACTTCCTTCCTTCTTTCCTTCTTTCCTTTTCCCCTTCTTTCTTAACTTCTTTCCTTCCTTCCCTCCTTGCTTCTTTCCTTCCTTCCTGGAATACTTCCTGCAATACTTCCTTCCTTCCTTCCTTCCTTCCATTTTGGACTACTTCCTGGAATACTTCCTGTAATGCTTCCTGAAATACTTCCTTCCTTCATTTCTTCCTTCCTGGAATACATACTTCCTTCTTTCCTTCTACCTTCCTTCCTTCTTACCTTCCCTTTTCTTTCTGGAATACTTCCTGGAATACTTCTTGGAATACGTCCTGGAATTCTTTTTTCCTTCTTTTCTTCTTTCCTAGCATACATACTTCCTTCCTTCTTTCCTTCTTTCCTTCTCCCCTTCTTTCTTAAGTTCTTTCCTTCCTTCCCTCCTTGCTTCTTTCCTTCCTTCCTGGAATACTTCCTGCAATACTTCCTTCCTTCCTTCCTTCCTTCCTTCCATTTTGGACTACTTCCTGGAATACTTCCTGTACTGCTTCCTGAAATACTTAATTCCTTCATTTCTTCCTTCCTGGAATACATACATCCTTCTTTCCTTCTTACCTTCCTTCCTTCTTACCTTCCTTCCTTTCTGGAATACTTCCTGGAATTCTTCCGGGAATACTTCCTGGAATACTTCCTGGAATTCTTTTTTCCTTCTTTTCTTCTTTCCTAGCATAACATACTTCCTTCCTTCTTTCCTTCTTTCCTTCTCCCCCGTCTTTCTTCACTCCTTTCCTTCCTTCCCTCCTTGCTTCCTCCCTTCCTTCCTGGAATACTTCCTGCAATACTTCCTTCCTTCCTTCCTTCGATTTTGGACTATTTCCTGGAATACTTCCTGTAATGCTTCCTGCAATACTTCCTTCCTTCATTTCTTCCTTCCTGGAATACATACTTCCTTCTTTCTTTCTTAACTTCCTTCCTTCTTACCTTCCTTCCTTCTTACCTTCCTTCCTTTCGGGAATACTTCCTGGAATACTTCCTGGAATACTTCCTGGAATTCTTTTTTCCTTCTTTTCTTCTTTCCTAGCATACATACTTCCTTCCTTCTTTCCTTCTTTCCGTCTCCCCTTCTCTCTTCACTTTTTTCCTTCCTTCCCTCCTTGCTTCTTTCCTTCCTTCCTGGAATACTTCCTGCAATACTTCCTTCCTTCCTTCCTTCCATTTTGGACTACTTCCTGGAATACTTCCTGTAATGCTTCCTGAAATACATCCTTCCTTCCTTTCTTCCTTCCTGGTATA
This sequence comes from Setophaga petechia, assembly GCA_024362935.1. NCBI lineage: Eukaryota > Metazoa > Chordata > Aves > Passeriformes > Parulidae > Setophaga > Setophaga petechia. Next base: position 70,915 of record JANCRA010000322.1, read on the forward strand.
CATACTTCCTTCTTTCCTTCTTACCCTTCCTTCCTTCTTACCTTCTTTCCTTTCTGGAATACTTCTGAGAATACTTCCAGGAATACTTCCTGAAATACTTCCTGGAATACTTCCTGGAATTCTTTTTTTCCTTCTTTTCTTCTTTCCTAGCATACATACTTCCTTCCTTCTTTCCTTCTTTCCTTCTCCCCTTCTTTCTTAACTTCTTTCCTTCCTTCCCTCCTTGCTTCTTTCCTTCCTTCCGGAATACTCCCTGCAATACTTCCTTCCTTCCTTCCTTCCTTCCTTCCTTCCATTTTGGACTACTTCCTGGAATACTTCCTGTAATTCTTCCTGAAATACTTCCTTCCTTCATTTCTTCCTTCCTGGAATACATACTTCCTTCTTTCCTTCTTACCTTCCTTCCTTCTTACCTTCCTTCCTTTCTGGAATACTTCCTGGAATACTTCCTGGAATACTCCTGGAATTCTTTTTTCCTTCTTTTCTTCTTTCCTAGCATACATACTTCCTTCCTTCTTTCCTTCTTTCCTTCTCCCTTCTTTCTTAACTTCTTTCCTTCCTTCCCTCCTTGCTTCTTTCCTTCCTTCCTGGAATACTTCCTGCAATACTTCCTGGAATTATTTTTTCCTTCTTTTCTTCTTTCCTAGCATACATACTTCCTTCCTTCTTTCCTTCTTTCCTACTCCCCTTCTTTCTTAACTTCTTTCCTTCCTTCCCTCCTTGCTTCTTTCCTTCCTTCCTGGAATACTTCCTGCAATACTTCCTTCCTTCCTTCCTTCCATTTTGGACTACTTCCTGGAATACTTCCTGTAATGCTTCCTGAAATACTTCCTTCCTTCATTTCTTCCTTCCTTCCTGGAATACATACTTCCTTCTTTCCTTCTTGCCTTCCTTCCTTCTTACCTTCCTTGCTTTCTGGAATACTTCCTGTAATCCTTCCAGGAATACTTCCTGGGAATACTTCCTGGAATCTTCCTGGAATTCTTTTTTCCTTTCTTTTCTTCCTTTCCTAGCATACATACTTCCTTCTTTCCTTCTTTCCTTCTCCCCTACTTTCTGAACTTCTTTCCTTCCTTCCCTCCTTGCTTCTTTCCTTCCTTCCTGGTATACTTCCTGCAATACTTCCTTCCTTCCTTCCTTCCATTTTGGACTACTTCCTGGAATACTTCCTGTAATGCTTCCTGAAATATTTCCTTCCTTCATTCTTCCTTCCTGGAATACATACTTCCTTCTTTCCTTCTTACCTTCCTTCCTTCTTGCCTTCCTTCCTTTCTGGAATACTTCCTGGAATACTTCCTGGAATACTTCCTGGGAATACTTCCTGGAATTCTTTTTTCCTTCTTTTCTTCTTTCCTAGCATACATACATCCTTCCTTCTTTCCTTCTTTCCTTGTCTTCTTCTTTCTTAACTTCTTTCCTTCCTTTCCTCCTTGCTTCTTTCCTTCCTTCCTGGAATACTTCCTGCAATACTTCCTTCCTTCCTTCCTTCCATTTTGGACTAATTTCTTGGAATACTTCCTGTAATGCTTCCTGAAATACTTAATTCCTTCATTTCTTCCGTCCTGGAATACATACTTCCTTCTTTCTTTCTTACCTTCCTTCCTTCTTACCTTCCTTTCCTTTCCGGATACTTCCTGGAATACTTCCTGGAATACTTCCTGGGAATACTTCCTGGAATACTTCCTGGAATTCTTTTTTTCCTTCTTTTCTTTTTTCCTCGCATACACACTTCCTTCCTTCTTTCCTTCTTTCCTACTCCCCTTCTTTCTTAACTTCTTTCCTTCCTTCCCTCTTTGCTTCTTTCCTTCCTTCCTGGAATACTTCCTGCAATACTTCCTTCCTTCCTTCCTTCCATTTTGGACTACTTCCTGGAATACTTCCTGTAATGCTTCCCTGAAATATTTCCTTCCTTCATTTCTTCCTTCCTGGAATACATACTTCCTTCTTTCCTTCTTACCTTCCTTCCTTCTTACCTTCCTTCCTTTCTGGAATACTTCTGAGAATACTTCCAGGAATACTTCCTGAAATACTTCCTGGAATACTTCCTGTAATTCTTTTTTCCTTCTTTTCTTCTTTCCTAGCATACATACTCCTTCTTCCTTCTTTCCTTCTCCCCTACTTTCTGAACTTTCTTTCCTTCCTTCCCTCATTGCTTCTTTCCTTCGTTCCTGGAATACTTCCTGCAATATCCTTCCTTCCTTCCTTCTCATTTTGGACTGCTTCCTGGAATACTTCCTGTAATGCTTCCTGAAATACTTCCTTCCTTCATTTCTTCCTTCCTGGAATACATACTTCTTCTTTCCTTCTTACCTTCCTTCCTTCTTACCTTCCTTCCTTTCTGGAATACTTCCTGGAATACTTCCTGGAATACTTCCTTGAATACTTCCTGGAAATCTTTTTTCCTTCTTTTCCTTCTTTCCTAGCATACATACTTCCTTCCTTCTTTCCTTCTTTCCTTGTCCCCTTCTTTCTTAACTTCTTTCCTTCCTTCCCTCCTTGCTTCTTTCCTTCCTTCCTGGAATACTTCCTGCAATACTTCCTTCCTTCCTTCCTTCGATTTTGGACTATTTCTGGAATACTCCTGTAATGCTTCCTGAAATACTTAATTCCTTCATTCTTCTTCCTTCCTGGAATACATACTTCCTTCTTTCCTTCTTACCTTCCTTCCTTCTTACCTTCCTTCCTTTCTGGAATACTTCCTGCAATACTTCCTGCAATACTACCTGGAATTCTTTTTTCCTTCTTTTCTTCTTTCCTAGCATACATACTTCCTTCCTTCTTTCCTTCTTTCCTTCTCCCCTTCTTTCTTAACTTCTTTCCTTCCTTCCCTCCTTGCTTCTTTCCTTCCTTCCTGGAATACTTCCTGCAATACTTCCTTCCTTCCTTCCTTCCTTCCTTCCTTCCTTCCTTCCTTCCTTCCTTCCTTCCTTCCTTCCTTCCTTCCTTTCCATCCTTCCTTCCTTCCTTCCTTCCTTCCTTCCTTCCTTCCTTCCTTCCTTCCTCCTTCCCTTCCTTCCTTCCTTCCATTTTGGACTACTTCCTGGAATACTTCCTGTATTGCTTCCTGAAATACATCCTTCCTTCCTTTCTTCCTTCCTGGTATACATACTTCCTTCTTTCCTTCTTACCTTCCTTCCTTCTTACCTTCTTTCCTTTCTGGAATACTTCTGAGAATACTTCCAGGAATACTTCCTGAAATACTTCCTGGAATCTTCCTGGAATTCTTTTTTCCTTCTTTTCTTCTTTCCTAGCATACATACTTCCTTCCTTCTTTCCTTCTTTCCTTCTCCCCTTCTTTCTTAACTTCTTTCCTTCCTTCCCTCCTTGCTTCTTTCCTTCCTTCCTGGAATACTCCCTGCAATACTTCCTTCCTTCCTTCCTTCCTTCCTTCCTTCCTTCCTTCCATTTTGGACTACTTCCTGGAATACTTCCTGTAATTCTTTCCTGAAATACTTCCTTCCTTCATTTCTTCCTTCCTGGAATACATACTTCCTTCTTTCCTTCTTACCTTCCTTCCTTCTTACCTTCCTTCCTTTCTGGAATACTTCCTGGAATACTTCCTGGAATACTTCCTGGAATTCTTTTTTCCTTCTTTTTCTTCTTTCCTAGCATACATACTTCCTTCCTTCTTTCCTTCTTTCCTTCTCCCCTTCTTTCTTAACTTCTTTCCTTCCTTCCCTCCTTGCTTCTTTCCTTCCTTCCTGGAATACTTCCTGCAATACTTCCTGGAATTATTTTTTCCTTCTTTTCTTCTTTCCTAGCATACATACTTCCTTCCTTCTTTCCTTCTTTCCTACTCCCCTTCTTTCTTAACTTCTTTCCTTCCTTCCCTCCTTGCTTCTTTCCTTCCTTCCTGGAATACTTCCTGCAATACTTCCTTCCTTCCTTCCTTCCATTTTGGACTACTTCCTGGAATACTTCCTGTAATGCTTCCTGAAATACTTCCTTCCTTCATTTCTTCCTTCCTGGAATACATACTTCCTTCTTTCCTTCTTGCCTTCCTTCCTTCTTACCTTCCTTGCTTTCTGGAATACTTCCTGTAATCCTTCCCAGGAATACTTCCTGGAATACTTCCTGGAATACTTCCTGGAATTCTTTTTTCCTTCTTTTCTTCTTTCCTAGCATACATACTTCCTTCTTTCCTTCTTTCCCTTCTCCCCTACTTTCTGAACTTCTTTCCTTCCTTCCCTCCTTGCTTCTTTCCTTCCTTCCTGGTATACTTCCTGCAATACTTCCTTCCTTCCTTTCCTTCCATTTTGGACTACTTCCT